>JBBPCX010067090.1:0-13686 GCA_037974365.1 Hydrocynus forskahlii | reverse complement strand
GACTCTGTAAAGCTGCTTTGTGACAACCTGGTTGTAAAAAGCGCTGTATAAATAAAACTGAATTGAATTGAATTGAACTTTTGACTGATTTCTTGTTTGTTTGCATTTATTCTAAGGTTAACTTTGGACACACAAAAAGACACTTTATGACAAGATGAGAAAATGGCTTTAAACAATTTACACAGGTGCCTGAGGCTTTCACACAGTACTGTACACATACCGCTGCCGGATAAGCATGCTTCGAATAGCTGCTGAGAGTTTGGTACGTTCACAGGAAATGAATATTATCATTTTGAAAATTACAGTGTGTTCCACCAATTTCGAGAAACTGGTGGGCATATTTGTAGTTACACATCAGATGTTAACAAAGCATGAGGGCAGCGTGTTAAATATTGCATTTTCTTCAGTTGCATGTCATTTGCAATGTCACTAAGTGTATGATGCTTTCCCTCATACTGAAAGCATCATACACTTACAGTGTAAGATGCTAGATATGTGTTTTTATTTCCAATAGTTTCACTGTCAGGGGAAAGTCAGACACTAATTGTTACTTTGCCCTTACTTAGAGCAAGTTAAAATCTCACCAATGAGTGACTGTCTATTACTACTGGCATAGCAACCTTTAATCTTCACATCTGTTCGCACCATCTCTTCATCTGATCAGTGTTTAAGGGATGTGGGTGTGGGGTAGAACTTCTCATCGACAAAGTATAAACCCTGCCTTATCAAAAAACACAGCTGCATAGTAACACAGTGGTACACAACACCACTGTTTGTTGAATGGTCATTTAACCATAAATTGTATAGAAACAATCTAATCTGCTCTTCAGAAATGTAGTAAGAGTTCAGTATTGCTACTTGCTCACAGGCTGTGGGCGTTGGTCTGATATATTTCAAGGCCATTTTATAGCAATGGGCAACATAAGATTAATTTATAATGTAATTTGCAGGCTGTTACTCTTGCCAACAACACTGCTGGCTTATGCTGAAGTGCTTAGTTTATCACAGCAGTTCAGAATGACTGAGTGCTGCGGGCAGGAGGAACCCATCCCATTACCTCCCAACTCAGAGCCAGGGCCTCTAACTACACGACCACTTACATAATTCACAATTTACAAAGTTAGAATTGGTGCTTCAGCCTGAGCCACTTTTACAGGGACAGTGTGGCAGCCAAACCAAACAAAGGTCATTTACATATGTGAGTCTAAAATGCACAGTGACAAAAACAGCCCGTTTAATCTAAGGGATAACGAGAGGCTGGGAAGTGGTATAAAATTGAGTCAAGTCTGTTTTTGATACACACAAATGTTAGTAGAAAGTACAAAAATGAAATGGGATGGTGTAAGGCCTCTATTTTGGAGGCCTGTTGGGTTTAATCTTCACAAATGGAATTACAAAGTCTTGGCTCATTGTGACCAAATCTGTATGACACAAGAGCTTGAAATTCATCTTTTCAAAAATGATCCACCAAACTTGTACATTTTTGCACGCATATGCACTAAAAATGTTTCATCATTACACTGTTTGAATTCCATGTACACATAGGGACAGATACTGGTCTTGTATTTATAGTGACAAAGTTGTAAAAAATACGCTTTTACGAGCATTTCGTGGTTATCACCAGTAACCTACTTAAATAACACGGCTACTGTGTGTACGCAGATCAGCCACAACATTCAAAGTCAACTCAGGTTAAGTAGGTTTTATTGTCATTTCAACCATCTACACTCAGTACACAGTGAAAGGAAACGACATGCCTCCAGGACCATGATGCAACACAAGAACAGAACAGAACACCGCAAGATGAGAGAGTGCAAGGAAAAACACAAGAGCAACAATACAACTGGACAAGACAACATTTAGTACAATCGACAATAGCCCTCCTGAAGTCAGCAACCATCTCTTTTGTTTTATCCACTTTCAGGGACAGGTTGATGGCTCTGCACCAGTCCGTTAGCCACCGCACCTCCTCTCTGTTTGCAGCTTCATCATTCTTGCTTATCAGTTCAGGCAGCGCGTTGTTAGTGTTAGCGCTGGGTGGGATGTACACCGTGACTACGAGCACACTATTGAATTCCCTTGGTGAAGTAAATCCCCTCAGTGAAACCAGTTACAGGTGAAATGCATACTGTTGATTATCTCTTCATTATTAGGTACAAAGTGAACAGTCAGCTCTTGAAGCTGATCTGTTGGAAGCCAGAAAAATGGATAATCATAAGGATCTGAGCAAGTGCTGTATGTCAGAGCATCTCCAAAATGGGAGGTATTGTGGGGTGTTCTACTAAAAATTATCCAAGGCAGTGGTGAACCAGTGATTGGGTCAGGGGCGTCCAAGGCTTACTGATGCACATAAAAAACTTTGCTTACTGAAAACAAAGGCTAGCCCATAGGTGGGATAGGTGACTTAGTCTCATGAATCACATTTCTCGTACTTCATGTTTACAACTGGGTGTGTATTTGTGTCTCTTACCTGTAGAGGAGATTGACCAAGCTGCACTATATGAAGGCAAACTGGCAGAGGCAGTGTGACGCTCTGGGGAATGTTCTGCTGGGAAACCTTGTGTCCTGCATTCTGGTGGACATTACCTTGACACCACCTATGTAAACACTGATGTCTTGAAGTGTTTGTACATCTTTGTACTATATGTGCATACATGGGTTTAGTACATAAGCACTGTGTCTGCATCTGAAACTAACAACACAGTTTGCTAAAATAAAGTCATCCATGTTTGTTTTTTTCTGATATAGATAGAAGTGGCCTTACATCAGAGGTATACCTCACACACTCAACTTACAGTCAAGCCATTATGTTTGATGTGGTAGCTTTTGTGTGTATACACTGAGGGGAGGCAAATGTTCAGAGACTTTTGTTTTTGAAGGCTAAAAATAGCAAATAATAACATTTTACATATTTATGTTGCACAAAAAATATTTAGCAAATTGCACCTCCTGTCATAATAAAATGTCATTTGTTGAGAAGATTTCATGCAACAGAAAGCAATCATGAAGACGGTGAAGCAGCTTCCTAAAGTTCTTAGGTTCTCAAGTTCTTAACATTATTAACCTTTAAACAGGAAAAGTGACCCTGACATAACAATGACCCTGACATAATAACAAAGCCACAAGCATTTTGTATGTTGAATAAACCCAAACAAATCAAAGGCCTTATCGACAGATGTGTGGCTTCTGTTTCCCTCAGCAGGTAGTACAGTGCAAAGTGCTGTAAAGAAAAGACTGAGGGTTGATGGCACGTTACTCTATGTGCACACCAGTGTGTCAGAGGTAACCATGTCTAAACTTGCCTGTGATTGGTACGTGGCATCAGGCGCCTTGCAAGTTTGCCGTTTTACCTGTCGTCTGCCTGTTCATTACATCAGAATGGAATTCCCCAGTAAAGTCCACATTAAGCACATCTTGTAGTCCAAGGAAGCTAAAAGCCTACTGTTATTTAAATTATCTTCTATAGATTCAACCTGGATTAATAATTTGTCAGACTATATCTTGTGTCTGTCAGGTTCTATGGACTTTCTAGGTCTTTACATTTTGTTTTTTTTTGTCAGTGTTACAATGTTGCATCTAAAATTGTTTTACTTTTATTTCCTTGTTTAATTTTCATTTTAACTGTTTTATTCAATCAGTGTGTTTGGTTCATATGTAGCCTGTCTTATTTAATAATCGCAACTTCTTATTTATTTAAACTTCATGTAAGTTTTTTTCATTTAAATGTTTTTTTTAACCTTGATTGTTTTCTTTTTTGTCATTTTTTCCAGCCGTTGGTTTTGTTTTGAGCTTGATTAAATTCTGTTTTAATATTTTTACTCACTGCAAATGTTTGACAACATTGTAAATAAACGTTACCCTCTGTGTATCTCTGAGTGAAAACAAAGGTTGGATGATGAATTGATTGATAGTTTCTGAATATGACTGTCCTATGCCACTACACCTCAACAGTGTTTTAGCAGCTTCAGTGCCAGTTTTCTGTGCTAAAATCACTTATTCTTGCTTCCTTATGCTCTTGTCCCAACCTCTGTATTCCACTGTGCAGTAATGGGATAGGATGACGTTTACAGGAAAACATGACCGGAGTTTCAGTTAAGGAGTGTGTGAGCTAATTCCCTCAGGGGGGGACACAAATAGGTGTGTGTGGACATTAATGATTCACCAAACTGCATGTATGGGCTGGCACACTCAACTTACAGCCAATCCCTCATGTTCTGGTGTGGTAGCTTTTGTTTGTATATATTGAGGGGGAACAAATATTCAGAGACTTTTGTTTTTGAAGGCTAAAACATATTATTATTATTATTATTATTATTATTATTATTATTATTAATAATAATAATAATAATAATATAAACATTTACATATTAATGCTGCAAAAATGCAGAATACATTTCTGTGCAAATCGGTGAAGCAGCTTCCTAAAGCTTCCTAAACATTACTAAACAACCTTGTCAGTACAACTAGTTTGATAATACGCAAGTGGAAAGTTAATGGAAGCACAAAATCATTCCTGGTGTGCTATGCAAGGTTTCTTTGATGATAATTAAGGTAAGAGAGAAGCCAGCAGTCCCTTCAAAAGAGTTGCAGCAAGACCTGAAAGCAGCAGAAACAACAGATATTCAGAGTAAATAACTGAATCACAGTCTCGTAGACTAATCAGATCTCTTTTGGAACAAAGTACTCTGGTCAGATGAAAGAAAAATAGAACTTTCTTGCATTAATTCAGCTCATCGTGTTTGGGGAAAGAACACCACACCCAAAGTGAAGTATGGTGGTCGTAGCATCATGATATGTTGCTGCTTCTCTGCAAATGGTACTGCAGAGAATCTCGTCAGCCAAAGAAGGGAAGAAGGTTCCTGTTTCAACAAGATACTAAAGCTAAAAAGACTCAAGATGAGTTTTTCAGGTGAAAAAAGAATGAAGTGCTTGCCAAGCTCCTGACTTAAATCCTCCTAAAAATATATGGTATGTTCTTCAAAATTGCAAGCCCATCTGAGGGACCCTCATAACCTTGGGGAATTTGTTTGCTAAGAGGGATGGACCAAAACTGAACCACAACGCTAATAAAAAAAACCCAAAAACAATTACCTCTTACTGTAGACATCTTAAAGCTGTAAATGTTCATTTGTGGTGTCTTAATACTATTTTCTCTTTCAGTTTAATTTAAACAAATCTGTTTATTATTATGAAGGCATACATTTTGTTCATATTTAAATACAATTAAAAAAAAGACATTGTGTGTTAATATAAAATTTAAATTTGGATTTTAATGAATGTCCGAATACTTGTTTCCTCTTACTACATGACACGGAGGCCAATTGGGGCCAAGGTCCAGCAGCATTTGGTGATTCCCCAACTAAATACAGCTACCATAAACAGAAACTAACTGCTGAGAATTTGAGCAGGGAAATAAATTTAAGCAGGGAAATAAGCTGGACTGGAGCTGGAAAATGAAATCCTTTAGGGTCTGATGGGCAGGTTTGGCAGCAGCACCTATCGTCAATTTACTACTGAATACCAGGCTGAATTCACAATATTTGTTTAATTTCATAGCAAACCATGTCGTATTACAAGCATTAGATGACAATAAAAATGAACCGTGTGTGGAAACAGTTGGCACACAATCTCAGTATGACAGATCCCGTATCATAGTAATAACCCAAACCACAGCAGCATTCTCCTTACAGACAGACTGCAAGTGAAAGAAATGAGGGAGGTTTATGTCGCAAAGAATGCAGAATACATTTTTGTGCAAATTGCACCTGGTGTCATAGTAAAAGATATCATTGGTTGAGAAGATTTCACTCAATAAATTGCAAGCATGAAGGAGGTGAAGCAGCAGCCTATAGCTTCCTAAACATTATTTAAAAAAAAACATTATTAAACATAGTAATAACCCAAACCACAGCAGCATTCTCCTTACAGTCAGACTGTAAGTGAAAGAAATGGACAAACGAGAGAGGTTAATGTCGCAAAAAATGCAGAATTCATTTTTGTGCATATCTTAGTAATAACCCAAACCACAGCATCATTCTCCAAGCAGACAGACTGTAAGTGAAAGAAATGCACAACTGAGGGAGGTTTAGCCAAGATGCTGAGCTGTTGGTGGGTTTCCGGGCGGATTCCGTGACTGAGCGGTGTGCTAGTCCTTCCGGAGCAAAGGACAGGCCTGATAAAGAACAGAAGTCATGCTGTTATTGGTCCCCATCCAAAACACACATATTATGGAAAGACTACTGTGAGCAAATTCAGGCGAAAAGTGCTCCATCAAGAACAGTCAGCTCCTTTTCCCCTTTAAAATGATAACGTAAAAAAGAGATCAGCATGTCTTAGCAAGAGCTGGCGCCACCAGATCGTCTTCTGAGTATGAAGATGCACAATACTTCCTGGATGAAACGTCTAATAGAACTGAAGCCCTAAATTGAAGTGCTTGCAAAACTCCTGCGTGTGCGTTATCTCTGCATCACACACTGAGGTTTAATAAAGAAGTGAATAATCATGCACCGCTAATGTTGGCAGAATGCACCGACTTTTTATCATGTTTGTTTTTAGAAGAGTAACAGAGGAAGATTGAGTGGGGTAAAGGTACAGGTATATGTATCAGAGGCCACATACTCACAGGAAACCACAGCCAAGTCACCAGAACCATGACATGAGAAACATATGATCTGCAAGTACTTTTTCCCTTCTGCAGCTGCATCATTAGATTTTCACAGACTGATAAGAAAACATTTTCCGAAGTTCATGTTTATCAATATGATCAACCAGTCTGCACCAACAAACTTTCCAAGTGAGTGGGCTGGTGTTTAAAATATCTGTCAGACAAAAACTACTGGGAAAAATGCAAATACAAACACTCACACACACAAACACACACACGTATGTATGGATGTGTGTGTATTTATGTATGTATGTATATAAATATACACACATCCATACATACATATACATATCTACAAACACATACATACAGTACTGTGCAAAAGTCTGGAGGAACTGTTCTACAGGATTTCCAGTCCAGTCCCTGAACCTTACCAGGTTCAGAGGAATGTTTTTTGTTTGTTAAGCCAGACAGTGACCTACGTATGAATCATTCAAGCCTAACAAAGCAAGACTTAAGGCCTGAACCAGTGAAGAAACAGGTGCAGGTGATTCCAGATGATCAGGCGGTGATCAGTATACTGGTGGTGCTGAATGCTGAGAGGGCAAAACACTTTTATCTAGGCTCCTTGTATCTTTAAGCACTTTGCAGTCTGTTGCAGTGACACATTTGTTCCCATTTCTTTAATTCAATCTACTCAATACACCCAAGATAAAACAATGTGTCAGGCATGAAATAATATTTTTGCACCAACAAGGTGATTATAAACAAAATATAAAGAAATGAGGGTTGGTTCAAGACTATAGCTTAAAGACTGGGGTTGGAAAATGTTGATATACTCCTAACACCATCAACTACAAGTTTGAACAGGTATAACACACACAACATGTTTCACAACTCACACACACTACAAAACGCCTCAGGAAAGAGGAAGAAGTTGTTCGTTGGGTGAGCAATAAACTGACATAGAAGATCTTATGGGGTTGTTACTTATTTGCAGTGGATACCGGTTCTTAACTCCACAGCTGGAACCTCTCAAGAGCCTGAGTTCATACAGAACACATTCTATTCTGCACCCAAGGGAAGGGAAAGCTTCAGGATGGATCCACCCTTCTATCAACCCCTTCACCAGAGGTGGCAGGAGCTGTCAGTGAGACAACAGGGGGCCTGGTGGCCACAACAATGAGCAAGCAGCCTCAACTAACCTCTTAAGCCTTCAGAACCACTTTTAAGAAAGCCATTTCCGCAGCCTATTTTTACCCATGTGACCTTTAAGCAGTGAACATGAATTATTATGGCACACAGAAGTGAGGCTTCCCAAGTTGTCCTCTATTGTTCCAGCTGATCCAATGCAGTGTTTGGAGACAATGGGGTGAGACACTGAATAATAACACTGTCAGCTGTGTATAAATAGCTGTTGAATGACTTCGGGCAGAAGTGCTGCCTCTGGGTTCATTATGAGAAAAGCTGCTTCCGTAGTTTAATGATTATCAGAAGGGGTACTAGATAAGAGTTCTGCTTTTTCAGTAACTCTATTAAAAGTGCATAATGATATACAAAATACAGCTGCCATAAAATCTCTAGGAAAAATGACTATTGTACTGAACAACACAATCGCCACAGCAGCAAGAAATTGAACAACAGTGTAGTCCATGGCTGGAGACAATGTAAAAGTATTTGCTGATAATTATATTTCAGTGACAACTATTGAAGGTTTTTCAACTGCTGCATCAAATTCAAATTCAAAGCAACTTTACTGGCAGTCCTCTTTTAGGAACAAAGCTGCCAAAGCAGTGTATAATGTTTAAAGTACTTGAATATTCAAAAAACTGAACATCATGTGAAAGTAACAGTAATTATAGAGTCATGGGTAAGGATAATGATAGTCATAGACCAAAAAGTCAGCACCAAAGTAACTTAAAGATAAATTATGAAATTGTGTTAATTATAGATTAGCATGAAGCTCTAATAATGCAGACACATGCTGAGCTTAACATCCGGCGCTGAGCTGCACCATTCACTTGAGCCAAGACTTGAGATTTTTTATGCTTTTATGGTACCAACTGCTTACAATACAAATGTACTATAATTGAAAAACTTCCGTGCTGTTTTATACCAAATTTCAACACCTAAATGTATTCTTGGCTTTTTTTTATCTGGTGAGCTAGCTAGACTTTTCTTCTGTTGTCTAACTTTTGTACTGCTGTTTTTGTGCATTAACCTGTGGCTTTTTTGACAGGGTTTGTTAGGGTGTGTAACTTACCTGGCAGTAACTTGGTAAAAAGCAGGTGTTGATTTTCATATAGCTTTACAGAACAGATGTGGACTAAGAAAATAAATGGCAATATACTTTAAAATGTCTTTCATGGTTAAAAAGTACAAGCTCTGGCCTTTATAGAAGTGGAATATACGCATGATTTACAAGAAAGTCAATAAATATGCCATTCATACAGAACTGCGTATTCTTTCCTGTGTGGGATGATGCTGTTTGAAGATAAATAAGTGAAAATGTCAAATAAATGAAGGGGGACAGAATAACCTCACTCTGCCAAGGTAGCAGGTGATGCTCCAGTACTTTCCCTGCAACTTTGAGGCACCTATTAGACATTACCGGGGGGTTCCCTAATAGCTCTAAAAATAGAATTTCCATCAAAATAAATAAGACTGGGTTCGAACGGTGGGTCACTTGCCATCTGCTCAGCTTTTCCTGTAATGTCTTCCTCAAACACAGGACCAGAAACCGAGGTGCCATGACCACAGAGGACTATGAGAGAAAAAGAGTGAGGGGGTGTCGCAGATTTCCATGAAAAATGACTTGTGTAATTAAAACAGAAAAACCACGGCATCCGTAAATAGCTGAACATCTAAAGCAGAGGGCACAAAGCTGTCAGTTACTTCTGATGAAACCTGAGGTCTCAGGTACTTGTTTTGGAAGGCAAATGACATTTCTGAGAAGTAAAAGCAAGAGGAAATCCTTTACAAGATGTTCATAGCTTTCACAGCTCCCGCATTCAGTTTTTAGCACCTTTAGCATGCTTTTTCGCTTGCTTTCGCTTGCTTTGCCAAAAAGACTGCGGTTTGAGCACCATACTGCTGCAGTGACAAACAACAGTCTGAGAACAGAGGAAGGAACCCAGCAGCACATCAGAAGACCAAGGCTCCAGTCCGAAGACATATTGTTAGTTCACAATGTGTGACCGTTGTGCATCCAAACAATTCTTACAATGGGAATTTACAGCCTGATGTGTTTGTTATTCTTGAAACATAGCAGACATGACTTCATGTCCCTTTCCTGTGAGGGGAAATGCTCTGTAGTTTTGTTCAGTTGAGTTCAGACTGCTGCAAGGACCTGTCATCTAATAATAATAAATACAAACTTAAATAGCAAAACATCATGATATAAGGTATTCTGATTTTACGATTATGTTACAATAGTGCATCTGATACAAGTCAATGCAAATTTTGGGGAATTCCATTGATTCCTCTACTAAATCAAACAAGTTAAACAGTCAGAGTGGGTTGATTTGAAATGCTTTACTAGACAAACTAGAATGTGTTACAGTTTTGGTGATAGGAACCAGACATCTGAAGAGTTTAATGCATCTAAAACAGGCATCACACTAAGTTATTACATGAAATAGTCACAAATACACTGCCTGATCTCTGAGATTGCTTTGTGTCTGATTTCTGGTAATCAGTCATGGATGCATCATGTTTAGATTTAAGTGATTGGTTCTAGTCTTTGTCTTGTATTTAAAGGGTTTTGGTTCATGCTTGTGTGTCGGTCCACTAGCTCACGCACCCCTCACAGTAAGCACAACAGCAACCTGCATCTGCGCTTCGCTACCCACGCACGACGTGACAAAATTACCTTGTTTACATTGAACTATCAATAAATATATGAATGATTATGCTCAGAAAGTCTTTCTGAATTTGAATTTTATTATTTATTAATAGTAAACAAGTCAGTAAACAAGTTGTGTACTATCCAAATTATTTTACGAATACGTATGTATTATATAATATGTCAGTTGTAATATATAAGGTGTCTGACCTTAAAATAGTATTTTTTTCATTGGCAATTCAAACTAACTTTAAGAAGAAGGCATTTCTGTGTGAAACACTTCTTTGTTATTGGCCTGCTGTTCAGATCTGCCGTCCCATGTCCAGCTGGCAGAAGTGTAATCTAATAAGAAGGCTAGACATTTTCTTTTGGGTGTTCAGTTTATATTAGGCCTAACATGCCTGATTTGTTCCAGACACCACTGCTAACAGTGTCTGATGGCTTAAAAACAGACTTTTAATTCTTCCTTCCTGTTCTTAATTCCATCACTCCCAGTCAAGCATTAAATACAATGGCCCAAGACCACATTTTCCAAAATAGGATGTACCCTATGAGCAACTGGGCCACTATCGTCCTAGCAGCACTAGTCCTGTCTGCCATTTCATTTTTATCTCTGCTTCTCATAAGACAATGGGTTTTGACTGAGGTAAGAGAGGAAAAATAAAAAAGGCCAGGGGGCCAAGTATGAGCCCCAGGGGCACGCCATGTGTCTTTTAGATAAGGCCCAAGTGCCAGCCCTGCATTTCCTCAATTACACAGCTAAGGGTACTTATCTCCAACAGACCCCGACAGTCAGTGGAGACCACTTGAGCTGGCAAGGCTGGGCGTTAGCTTTCTTTCATTTTTGTTGCTATACGAGTAAAATGTCAAGGTCAAGACAGAGGCAAGGTTTGTCAGTGTTAATGTGGCTACTTCACAGATGTTGAACCCACACTGAAAAAATTATATGAGGGAGCAGTAATTCGGGTGGTGTCTATAGTAGTGATGGATATTATTGTGCAAGTAATGACTGGCATAATCATGGTTATGAATAAATCTGGTATTATTGAGAAAAATATCAGCGTGATATCAATATAAATTTGCAATAAGTTCATTGAGAAACAAGGACTGGAACATAAGGAAAAATTCACATCACAATAATATTTAAAATGTGTACACTAATCAGGCATAAAATTAAAAACACTGACAAAAATATTAATTACCTTGTTACAGTGGCACCTGTCAAGTGGCGGGATTTATTGGGCCGCAAGTGAACAGTCACTTCTGAAAGTTGATGTGTTGGAAGCAGAAATTATAGGCGAGTGTAAGGATCTGATTGATACTGACGAAGATCAAACTGTGATGGCTAGACGACCGGGTCAGAGTATCTCCAAAACAGCAGGTCTCGTTGGATGTTCCTGGTATGCAGTGGTCAGTACCTACCAAAAGTGCTCCAAGGAAGGACAATCAGTGAACTGGCAACAGGATCATGGGTGCCTAAGGTTTACTGGTGCAATCACAAAGAAGAGCTGCTGTAGCTCTGCTGTGAAAAAGTTCATGCTGGCTCTGATCGAAAGGTGTCAGAACACACAGTGCAGCGCCCCCTACTGTGCATGGGGCTGCATAGTTGCAGACCAGTCAGAGTGCCCATACTGATCTGCCCTGTTCACTACTGGAAGCAATTACAATTGGACAACTGGACCATAGAGCCATGGAACTTACATTTTCTTAGATTTTCATGTGGACAGCCTGGTGCATGCACCTGGGTAAGAGATGGGTCCTAAAACACTAATTTAATTTAAAACTCAGCTTAATACATTACCCTTGTAAAGGTAAACTCAAGATAGCTACATGTGGAACTGCTGGACTGCATCTCACAGAGATGTGTCACAGGGCAGCAGCCAATCAGCAGCAAGGAGAAATAAATAACGCTCTCGGATTGGCTACTTTTCAACCTCCCGGCTCTGAGTACAGGGGTATTTCATAATCGCAAGGCGCATTTTCATATACGAGTGCTTTGCGTTCGTTCAACAGTACAAAAAAATGATAACATTAGTTAACATTTTATAATTATATTTTATATGGAAATATTTTGTAACATTAATATTTGTTACAAAACTAGTGAATTATATTTTTCTTAATTATTTAGCACTAAAATGCATGAAAAATTATAGACATGAAAAAAGCAAAAAAAATCCAGAGGTTTTCTGCGGTTTCCGCAAATTTGCGGAGTTTCTGCGAACAATTATTAGCTCAGTTCTAAGAAAAAAAATCCACAAACAACAGGGCTAAACTGTACAAGACAATCTTGTGTGATCTACGAAGTCCCCAGATCAAAACTTAAACGATCTGCTGTAACATCTTGGTGCCGAACCACAGCACCTTCAGACTTGTGGAGTCCATGGCTTGATGATTCAAAGCTGTTTTGGTGGCTCCATGTGTCATCCATAAAATGTTGACACCCCCTACTGGATGTAAGAGTAAGGACATCTTATCATGTTCATTAAGGACTGTGACCTTGTCCAGGCAAACTATTTTGCATATGCAATTAAGTATTTTTTCTAGTGTCACAGCAAAGCAGTCGTGCTGTGGATTGGGAAGGGGTGGGTGTTGAACACTTGTTTATATGTTACCTGAAATTAACTGCATGATAAAAACGCTTTACCTGCTTTCATTTTCTAATCTTTTCGGGGGTGTAACACTGTTTCTGCTATGTTGTGGTCTACTCTTCTTTAGACAAAAACTCATAAGAGATTAAAAGACTGCAGTAGTATGAGCATAAATACTTCAGGATCATTTTTTTTCTTGGATTTGAATAAATGAAGGGACCATCAAAAAATGTACCTTTATGACACGTAATGTAGTGTAAAAAAAAAGCCACAACTTTCAGCAGAAATTGTAGAAACATTTAATGGAATGTAATTGACAACATCAACAAAAATAAATTAATCAAATGGTTAAAGTAGAAAATATGAATCTGAAATATACATGTTATGTTCAAACTTTTATTATCTAAACCCATTTATGACTAACAGGAGCCACTGTGCTCCCCATCTCTCCCTGCCAACCAGAGCCTTGTCCACTTTGCTAGCTTTCACCTCAGCAGACCTCCTACAAGGGACATGGGGCTGTTCTAGGAACCTTCAGATGACTCATTAAAATGACACTGGTCAATCGAGAATTCTGTGTGTGTGTGTGTGTGTGTGTGTGTGTGTGTGTGTGTGTGTGTGTGTGTGTGTGTGTGTGTGTGTGTGTATAT
>JBBPCX010067089.1:10000-13688 GCA_037974365.1 Hydrocynus forskahlii | reverse complement strand
TATATATGCATTGATTGGCTGCCCTGTATTGTGTCTCATTCTTAAAACAGTCTGGACAGGGGCTAAACTGCTGTTGGCTACACTGGCAGATATGTGTAGATGTCCTGACTTTGGGCTGCAATTGGGCTGCAAATTTAATAAATTGGATAATTAAGTTAAAATCCACTTGAAAAACTGACTCATCATTAGAGATCCATTGGAAAACAAATATGTTTATGAAGCTAAATGTTAGCTTATTGTTAGTACCATTGTTGTACCATTTGCTATGAAAAAAAACTAGCATTACTACACAACACAGATTCTCTTCTCTGAAAATGACACAAAGATATTCTTATGACATATTTGCACTCCTGTGTGAACAGGGGTGCCCCTATTCTAAAACTTAGATAATAAATATTATCAATAATAACACTGTAAATAATGTCAGCAATACTGAAATCAATAATGCAGTGTATAGCAAAATAGACTATATAGTGCTCAGCCTTTTAAATGTTTTAAATGGCAGAATTTGCCAACAATCTAGTCAGAATGGATTTCAGTGAGAAAACCTATATTTTTCAATCACATACTGTTCTGCAGCTCCTCCTCTTCCTCTCTTTCTCTATCTCTATCGGTCCCCCTGCCCCCTGATGACTTGTGTAGTGCAAGACGATATCTGAAGCAGACGTTGTTTGTAGGTTTACCATGCAGGCCCCCAGCTGTGCACTCTGCCAGCTGTCTGTGTGTGTTTGTGAGTACACAGCTTGTGAAACCCCCAGGCAGAAAAGGCATAATATAACATTAGTTACAGTGGCGCTCTCACACTTGCAGTCTCCTGCAAGGCCCACATTATAGCTCCAAACGCTCACATGCAAGAGTTCGGTCCAAAATGAGTCACACTTCAATTCTGAAGCCTTGTGCTGTGTTTATGTCTCATCCGCTTGTTAATGGGTTTCTGGTGCAAATTGTAGCTGCCATTTAAGCTTGATGGTGACTGACAGGATGGATGAGTTTGAGTTGTGAGGCTGGTGGTATGAGCAAGTTTTGTTGGCCTTTTGGACTTTAACTGTTTCTGGAGCTGGCTCACTAGAGCTGAAAATTGCCTTTGCCCCGGGATGTGCCCATGGCCTATTCTCTCTCTCTCTCTCACACACACACACATACACACACACACATGCACGCGCACACATATTCATTCCTGTTTTATTCTCTGCATGAACGCAGCAGTTCTGGTTGTTATAGTGTGTTTCTGTACTTGGTATAGCATTTGTGGCAGTTTGGTATCTGTTGCTCTGTGGCAGCAGAGTCTGTGCTGATTACTAATTTATTTTAGGATTTAGGATTTATTTTGATTCACAGTGGCAAATGTGGTGTGTAAGTTGGTGAAAACAAACACAGCATAAATTTTAATCTTCCAAGCTTTTGTATTGCTTACTGGAGCAACATGAAGACCATTAAGGTCAAAATGTTGCGCTGATATGAGACCTTGAAAACAAGCCAGTGTGTGGACATGTACTTTTTGTTGGTTTGTTTCCTTGGGATTCCACAGATTCACTGTTTTTAGATCATTTCTCAAAGTCTCAGGATTAAAGTTTTAGGTTTACTGTGAGCTGCATTTTTCACTCACTTTGCTGCTGTGCCACATGATTTCTAATAGAAAAGAAGCTGGCTTCACCAACACATATATTGTGACGCTGTATATTTAGAGACTGAGAGTGCAATAGACTAAAAAAAGTTGGCCTAAGCCAAAATACAGACCTGTGCTTTTAGATATCAGAAGTATTAGACAGTTACTCAAAAGTTTTGCATACTTACTGTCCTTGCACCATCTGCGTGTTGAAAAGTTGCCACTGTGACAACCCTGCTGTCAAACACTTTAAACACTAGTGTGTGCAAATTATTGTGGGTGACTGGTTGAATCTTAATTATTAAACCATCCAGAAAAATGAAAAAAGCATGTGACATTCCCTTTTAAAGCAGAACTTTGATAGTTCAGAGTTTATATTTGCAGCACATTGAATCAGCATTGTACTTGTGATATCAAAACATTCCTAACACAGCCACTGACACATATTCGTAATCACAGTGTATAAACTGTTTTGTGTTTATTTCAGTGCCACAGTGGTTTGACAAGTTTAAGTTGGAAATGTTTAGTCATGACACTTGACTTTTATGCATATGCTCAATAATGTGCAAAACATGGCCATACATTTAGTCTTTTTACAGTTTGTGCATACACAAGGCAAATATTTCAGAATGGAGCATGACTGAAATAACTTACCTCTACCTTATAAGCACTCACTGCACACAGTGTCTTTGATTAAAGTGCACTCCACTTTGTAAGATGGGATTCAGGAGTGATAAGAAAGAACCTCAATCAAGAATTTCAATCAGGAATTGAAAGTGCAGTGCTGGGGAGTCTATATATATGTCATATATGTTTCTCATATAAGAAAGTAAATTCATATGCACTCGAGGTAGTGGAGGAGCAGGAGGGTAGTTGGAATAAGAGCACCTGGTCTGGTCTGTGGGCATAAAGTGATTTGTATGGTTATAAAAAGGCGAGAATAATTGAAGCAGGACGTCTCCATTTCTGATTTGCTCTGCCTGTCTGCCTGACTGGGGTGTTGGTAAATACCACCTCTCATATGTCCGGCCGTGTCTGTGTTCTGAGTTGCACAGTCGCACATATAGTTTTTCAGATATATATGTAGGTTTGTTAGACACATGAATCTCCAATATGTAAAAACTTGTAAGGATGTAATATGTCCTATTTTTTGTTTTCTATCTATCTATCTATCTATCTATCTATCTATCTATCTATCTATCTACCTATCTAACTGTCTATCTATCTATCTATCTATGTGTGTGTGTGTGTGTGTGTTATATCTCTAAATTATTTATTTTTTTGCTCTCTTATATATATATGCAAGGTCGGACCCGCATTCAGGTCAGACCCGCATTCAGTAGTGCACTGAAAGTACCACTGAAGGTATTCATTGGAAGGTACCATGGTTTCATGGCTTTACATGTTTCACAGTTCTGTCTGGCAAATATTTTTATCCATACAGACTACAGACTGTTTGGAAGGATGCCAGTTTTGTATTCAAAAAGTCAGTAAGTAAGGAGAAACATTAAACAGTAAAACAGTATAGTGCTTGTGCTAGTCTGACTTGTAGCGAAAGCTACAAGTGGGATAACTTTGCTGATTACTTCCTTGGCAATAATCTCATATTCATTACTACTGTCTTACTCTATAAAACCCAAACACATTTGGAAAACCCAATGGTCCATTCTGTACCTAGAAATAGAAAAAATCTTGTCTTTGCTTCTAGCACACATCCAGCTGTGCCTAATTAAAGTGATTAACAGCGGATACCGTTTGAAAACCTTGAAACCACCTAGTGCTAGCAGTTAAAAAAACTTTTTATTTTAATGAATGACATCTGTAGCTTACAGAACTGTTTCTGAGTAAAAAGCTGTCTGTCTTTTTGCATGAGGATTTTTCTGCATTATTTTCATATTAGCAGGATTACATGCTTGACAGATTGTTGCTTTCTGCACTTAAATTCACAAAGTTCAATAGTCAGCTGTTGCAGGTAGCACATGTGAACACAAATAATCTACTAGAACATCTGTATAAAGGAAGTTTAGCATTTTAGAGATATCCCTCATATAAATATTGATAACTTAGAGACATGAATAACAC
>JBBPCX010067089.1:0-7500 GCA_037974365.1 Hydrocynus forskahlii | reverse complement strand
ATGAATATTCCACTTCACCAATAAGGCATGTGTGTCATTGTGTTTGAAAAGGTCAGGCTGAGAGAGGAATGTCATCTTACTGTTTAGTCTGTGTATTACACAAAGCTTGTCAGTCCTCACTGAGAGTCGCTTTGAGGAGCTGTTTATGATTGCTGTTGTTCTGTCCTAGACATTCTCAGCAGGTGTCACTGTGCTACAGCTCCACCCCTGGGATCCACAGCCTTAACGCATACAGCTTTAAGTGTCTCATCAACAGCCCTGGAACGCGCAGACACAGCTCTGCTTGACCTAATACAACTCTCAGACAGCACTCCATAGAGCTCTCTGGACTAGACCTGCTGATTTTATCCTGAAATCTGCAGCATCTTCAATCACAGAACTTGTCTACAACCAGGCCAATGATGAATCACAACTGAAAATCCTCTCCTAGTCCAGGCTTAGGCTATATCCTGGTTTGAGCAACTGTAAGATACTAAGTAATTAGTTTCCGTACTGTACTGGTCTTCTGTTAAGCTTAAAAATATTTTAAATAAAATGCAATTATAATGTATCTCTCACCAGCTTTTATCCTCAGTGGCAGCTATGAACTGTACGATTAGCACATTATTTATAGATGACAATGATGTAACTTAAGTACCTTATAATTACCCTTCAGTTAAGCCGTTGAATTTGCCTGTATTGTTAAGCACTCACAACCTGAACTGACCTGTACTTTTCTGTCTTTTATTTTTTATTTAATGTGTTGTTGGTGTTACAAATTCAATGGCATGAACTTCTAAGGCCAATGAATTTAACATCAAAAATTGTAAATTGCTTCTATAAACAACATCAATACTGCTTTGGATGCATTGACCTCTGAAAAGCCAAAATAGAGGATGCACTACTTAACCAGTGTCCAAGTGTAAACCTTCTTACATTAATGCCTAGTGGTGTGAGTAAATATGAATAAATATAAATAGTCAGCTTCCATGGATCACGTTTTGTACAAAACAGATGTCAACAGCATTGAGAAATAATGTTATGAAAGGAGAAGAGTGGATTGAAGGGTTGAAAAAACATTGCTTTTTACCTTTGCATTTAAAGGTTAATATCAAAATTCCATTGCGGTTCCTTGCTTATCTTATGCTATGATTCTGTAGTTTGTTCTTGCTCAGTACAGTGCTATCTAAGTGTCTCACACATAAATGTTAGAGCCTGTATAATCAGCCTTTTATTCCTCTGCAGTACAGCAAGGCAAAGACAGACAAGAGAGACTAAAACAGGGGAGATGAGGGAGGTGTGAAGCTGCTTTTCCATGCCCTTGTAGGGGAGCAGAAAGATAGCTGTGTGTGTGTGTGTGTGTGTGTGTGTGTGTGCGCATGCTGAGCTGTGTACTGCTCACGTCGTTGTCACCCCTCTGCTAACCCCTCTCCCTGTTTTGCTGGTGATGTATCGCCGCAGTGCTGCCGTTAGATGGAGGGCTGGGGTACTCATTAAGATTGGGAGTGATAGAGAAAATGGGGAGAAAGAGAGTGCAGGAAGGACAAGAGCAGAAAAGAGATAAAGCATTTGCCTTTTGGAGTTGTTCCACCTCATTGTTTTCAACTTTTCTTTCACTCGCTTTCACTTTTAAGTGCAATTGTTGCTCTCAACCAGACGATTTAGTGTTGTTACTAAGTGCTTGTCCTGTTTTTGGAGGTGTAATGGTGATTTATTGATGGAAATCATTACTTTGGAGAGACAATCAGAGACGTAACGCTCTTCAATCAAATCCTAATCCAAACTTATTGTGCACTGGTGAGCAAATCAAAATCATTTTCAATGGTGTACCTTATAAATACATGAAGGACAACTGGGCTTGTCTTTGATGTCATTTCAACTCAGTTTCAATTTCATTTTTGACTTATTTGGGTATTAATATGAATTAGGCATTGACATGTGAAGTCTAGATTTTGGGGGGGCAACAATAGTCCTGGAAGGCTGGACATGGTAATTTCCCTGCACAAATACACCTGATTCAACCAATCTATTATTCGGGAGGTATGTTTGAGCAGGGCAGTTACTGACTGTGCTGGAAACCAGCCCTCCGGAGGTATGCTGCAATGTGCATCCCTCCTCTGGATAATATTTGGCATAATCAGGCACTATGAATTTAGTTTAAAACAAAATGAAGAGAATATTTCCTCATTTAGGAAAATACATGGACTAAAATCAACAGTATCCTGCAAAAGAAACTACTGGTGTGCTGATGTAGGACGACCTATATTTGTTTTATTACTTAATTTGGCAGCACCTTGGATTTCAGACATCTTGTCAATAGCGATAAGAGATTTTTGAATTAATCCTTTTGCGAGTTGGCCAAATCAGTGCACATGTTTTCACACCTACACACAAAAACAAGCTCAAACTTCATTCGTGAACCCATTTCTGGCGCTGCACATTTGTGATGCTGTCTAGTGTAGTGAGTAGATGCACAAATACAACCAGTCAAACGCGTGTTCACCCATCTGTCTCTAAGTTTTCATGATTCTTTTCATGATTTCATGTGTGCTTGATTCTTGTGTTCACCACTCATAGATTGGGTTTGAACACTAGCTATGCATTCTGACTCATTTTGAGATTAAGTTTCAGTGGGATGTGTTCGTCATATAATTCTTAATAATAAAACACATTTGAAAACACATTATTCAAATATATGCAAAGGAATTTTTGGTCACTGCAGGTTAAACTGGTATACTTTTGTGTCAGATAAGACTTTTGTAATAATGAAGTTTGCCTCTTTAGGCAAACACTAGTACGAGAGCTAACCAGCAGTAGATGATGACACATGTGCTTCTAAATAAGGGATGATGTGCCAGGGTGTTAGTTTGTTGTGGTAGCAACAAGAGCAGAGAAATCCAATCACACAGCTGTGATTGATCAATCATGTCCTTAACAATGCATCCTTGTCAACATGTTCACTTCAAAGCACTTACATTTTATAGTAGATAATTCTGTTTATGTTGATAATTCTGTACGACCTTAATGGAGAGTTGGATGTGCTTTAAGAGAGTTGAGAGAAGTATTGCTGATGTATTTTTTGAAAAGATTTGGGTGAATATTATGTTCTAGTGTTTCCTAGCAATGTTAACCTCTTTACTTCAGTGCTTAAACTACTAATTCAGTGGTGTCACCTGATAGCGTGTATGTTTTCTCCATCGCTTTCCACTATGGTGTATTGAATACTTACCACTGGTAGGACAGTTCAAACTAAACCTCTAGAAGTCTCTATAGTCCTGTGACCTTCCAGATAGTTTGCAAGCAAAATCAATGACCCAAATTGATGCTTTATTAGAAATGTAATAGTGGTTAATAGATGCTATGTTTTTGTTTTTCTCTTGAGCAATATCTCAGCATGCACTGTGCTAAATTTCAGCATGCCCTGCAGCATGACCATGCTAATTTTGGTGATAAGGCTTCATGAGTCACTACTACTTAGGGCAAAAAAAGATTCATCATGCAGCGTTTGATCATCCTGTCATGATCATGTTGTTTACAAGTGTCAAATGGTCTGTCTTAAGCTGTGGACCCCACTTTGATGTAGGTCAGGCAAACAGCCAGGGACTAGTTTGCAAAAGAAGGTTCTGCAATTTTGCATATTATGCAAATTAGGCAGAAGTGCATGTCCAACATGATGAATGAAGAGAAACAAATTTTGAGTCTACTACAGATTTGAAATGTGTCTTACTTCAGTGAATAACAAGAAGATGAAGAATCTGATTCATTCTAATGTACAGTGTGTCTTCCTATGTTTTAGGGGATGATGCAAAGAAGGAGAAGGAAAATCTTAAGAAAAGTAACAGGGTTCCAGCACTGAATGCTGATAAAAGCTAGTGTGTTGGCTATGTGGTAAGACTCTATGCAGCCTAACTCATAGCACTCATTAATAAGATTAGATAAATAAATAAATGATTTCCACAGAACTGTTGACCCCTTTTGCACGCCATTTAGCAGCTGTCCTTACTGCAGGTGTGACAGACAAGCTGAATGCTCAACTGTGACCTGCAGCTTTCCCAGATCTGCTATGAAAGCACTGGAAAGAGCAAAACTGATGAAAGTTAATCCAGGGAATTCAGCTCAGATCACAGCAGCGTATGCATGACCCGCAGCCATCTCAGCACTGAGCCCTCTCTGATACCACCTGTCGTACTGTCAGCTGACACATGACAGAACCCATTTATCCACCTTATTCCCAATCGTCTGTGAACACGCATGCAGAATTACTTTTATATTAGACCAGACTCTTTCTTCAAGTCATGACTATCCAAATTGGATGCCCGAGTTTAAGTCTAAGAGCAATTGTTTGGGTTACTCTTAAGACACACATGCAGATGTCTTTGTACTGGATGTACTGGTGTGCAGAATAGTTATTTGATTGATTACAAGCTGTTTTTCTGTTTTATGCTAAACAACAGGTTTGTATTTATGCCACTGTACTGTGATGTACCAAATGTATTATCTTATATTCTCTTAACGCTGTGTTTCATGAATATATCTTAATTCCCTAAAACTCCATCAAAAACATCAATGTTTCTGCTTTATCATAAAAAGATAATGAAGAGCAAGTAATTATAAAATGTATATTGTAATGCACTGTATAGGAAATAGGGGTGTAATGATATGCTCAGCCCATATAAAGGGACTGGACTGGGGTTGCTGATTGGTGTTTGTTGTTACAGACTTCATTGTTCTAGCTAATTGAATGCTCACTCTCCATGATACATTATCAAATGCTCATTATCAAATGCTCATTATATTATTTTAGCACTGCCACATCATGATTTGTTGATGCATTGTTGCACCCCTAACAGATATTCCATAAGACATTTATGCTGAAAAAATGTTTTTGGAAAGTGTAACAGTGTAAATCAGGGAAAAATTTACATTTGAAAGTATACCACGGTGCCACCACCAAACGAACTCTCAGGTTTTTGATGACAACTAAATCTGCTGAAAGGCCGGGGGAATACAAGTCAGCAGTGGAAATCTTTTCTTCTTCTTCTGACGCTGAACAGGCGGGCTTTTAGCCCATCATGAACCACATCTCCAATTATCTTTCAGTCCCCAGAGCTGCTCTACTCCTTTTCTGTCGACATCAATTATACATACGATACACTAAATACTTTAGATTTGCACACTGGCTCATTTGCATAATTCCCAGCATCCCGGTTGGCACAGAAACTGAAAACTGGCAGTTCAGTAAGATGGTGAGTTCACCTTTCAAGCGTGGAGCCCAGGAGGAAAGCTGAAGCATTTCGGATCTAGGCTGCTCTTTTTTCTGCCCCATCTTAATTTAAGCAATTGTAACTGAGAAGCTTTGACTTTTGATATCTTGGTTTGGCGTGGAATATGCAGCACAGGCTGGGAGACTGCATTTTATAAACTTGTCAGACTGTTTGCAGCTCTGGGGAACGTGCCATCTGCATTGGCGAGAGTGATGGGTCCCTCTGCTGATGGACAGACTTCAAAGCCTGTCACACTTTGTCTCTCTCCATATAACAGAACTAGCATAAGCACTGGCATAAGATTTAGTCTTCCTTCTGGTCGCACCATAGGAAGAGTCACCCTCAGCACTGGAGGAGATGACAACTGGAGCACTGTTTGTAGTGTTCTCCAGGCTTTCTGATCCAGGGTTTACTGCATTTAATTAATGGCTGTAAAAATTAATTCCAGGTAATCTTCTGTTAATTAGGTTTGCATAGAATGATGTTCCAGATTGATGCAGCGTGTGATTTTAAATGGAGCAAGAGATGGATGAGCGAGTGATATGGCTGTCATCTCCGTTAAAGCCGTTGAGGCTGCATGATCCCACAGAGAGGTGACTCAGGGCTGTAATGTGTTCTAGTGTTTATGCCGTTTAGATTCTCTCCCTCAGCCCCCCCACCCTTCCCCCACCCTGCCACAGAGAGGAGGAGTAATCCTGTTAAAATACTGCTTTGTATTTGAGTGGGTGAGCAGCCTGGAGCATTGCTTGCCTCACATATCCAGCCTCACCGCCATCCATAATGCCGGATCAGGTCCGTGATGTTGCATTAGTGCAGGACTTCTAGGGGTGGACAGATTAGACCTAGCCTTGGACCAAATTGCACTGCCACTGGCAACTGCCCTTTGCATTTACTCTTTTAATCCATTGAGTCTAGGCCTAGGTTTACACTGTGTAACCAGTGCCAGCCTCTGATGCTTTAAAGAATCTGTTTCTCTCCTAGAGATGCAGCTCTGCAGAAATACAGAGAATTGGAGAGTTTACAAGATGCAGATCAAACGCAGTTCTAATTATAAATATAAATGGAGAATCACCATGGTGAGCAGTCTGTGTTTGTTGTGTTGTATTATGGATGCCAGCGAACCACCGATGAGAGCAAAAGAGAGAGGGTGAGACACATAGATGGGGTAAAGATGGCGAACTGGCAACTATCCAGTCAGTAGTGGAACTGCAAGCAGCCTTGGACAGAATCCAAGATGTGTAGTATAGCCTTAAACCATCCTTGAGTAAAAGTACTATTTCATTGAAAAAATTGCTCCAGTAGAATTAAAGGTAGCTTGTGAAAGTAACTGTATCAGCAGCAGTACCAGTGTCAATCTGTGTTAATAGCCTACATTTTTGCCCTGGAGTTTACTGAATTTATTAATTTGGTTTATTGTCATGTGACCAATTTGCATATTCTCTTATTGCCTGAGCAGCTTGATTTTGTTACTGTGCCTTTAAAACTGAAGTATGTAAATAAGTTTAGTTCTGATTGGCTGCCCTGTATAATGCCTCATTCAAAAAGCAGTTTAGACTTGCAATTTGATTGACAGGGCTTTCACACCTTACTGTCAATTGTTTTCCATCTGAACTACATATCTCTGAAAGGGAAGAACATTTGTGAGCATCACTGTAAGAGAGGAAAACCAAAACCAGTGTATATGAATGTATATGATTACCCATAATAGTAAATTAATCATTTCTTTATTCAATGGCTAATATCATTAAAGTAAAATGTAGCATCTATCAGCATGGGCACTGTCGTTTGTAAGTAGTTATGTGTCTCAGTTTGGGCTTCTTTTAGGTCAAATGAAACACAAAAGTAAAATATTTACTCAGTGTAAATGACTTCAGTGTAACTGTGTAATATGTAGGTTATTTTCTTCACAGATATACTTCAGTAAATATGTTTGAAAAAGTACATATCCCAATGCAAAACTTTGAGTTTATGTAAATGAGTAAATGGAAATTGTTACCACCTACCAGTATACTTTCACTAATACTTTATCATTCATGCGTAATGCATAATAAGAAGGACAAACAAGCAGAACACAATGGTAAGGGCAATTTTTAGCAAAAGTGCAACATGGCCATATGGTCAGGCTGCTGCTTGTGACTGATCATGCTTATCAGACACAGTGATTCAGTAAAGCAGTGATTGTCAACTGGCGGCCCGCGGGCCACATCCGGCCCGCCAGAGCTTTCCATCCGGCCCCCTGATTCTGCACTCGCTCGCG
>JBBPCX010067088.1:2610-13689 GCA_037974365.1 Hydrocynus forskahlii | reverse complement strand
TATATATAAAAACACACACACACACATCACAATTAATCACATTTTAATCACGATTTTGGCTGCCAAGATTAAATTAAGCTAAGCGTTGGCGATGTTAACATTTGAATAGCAGGCTCTGCTGCGTATCAAATCAAGCACTTTCTTAACTACTAGTCAGCCAACCACGAGGGGGCGAACAAAAGGTTAGGGCTTCATTAAAATGCCCAAAAAAGGAGCGCGCCCTGCAGCGAGGAGATCCTGAGTTATTAGCCAAAAACCGTTCACCTCGCCCGGGTGTCCCAATACTTTAGTCCCCCACGGAACGTGCTCGTGGCTCAGGGCAACCACCAATCCCCGTGAAACTTCACAGTTAGATAGGGCTCAAAGAGACCTTTCCAAAGACCCCTCATTTGCCAAAATAGCCCCCAGAGATCCCAAGTTATTCGCCGAAAACCATTCACCTCACCCAGCTGTCCCATTACTTTTGTCCAGGGTGAATGGTTTTCGGCTAATAATGCCGGATCTCTGGGGTCTATTATGGCAAACAAGGGGTCGTTGGAAAGATGTCACCGAGCCCTATCTAACTGTGAAGTTTCACATTTAGAGTGCGAGACATATTTTTCATATTTAACATTTAGATTTAAGAACATTTAAGGCAAATCCTCCATGTTGGTGAGGGGATATCACAGTACGCAGTCCAGCCAATTGTAATCTCGGGGCGTGGCCAATTAGCATATCTCTCACCGTTTGTAAAAGTGCTACATTAAAATCCCACATTTAGAGTTGCTGTTCATAAAAGTGCAACATTTAGATTTAGAGTGCAGCATTTAGTTTAACACATTTAGCTCTACATCTAAATTTATTAAGCTGATTTTACAAACGGCACCCCATACATATGTTTTGTTAGCCCTTTATCTTGGGCAAATTTGGGGTGGGGGGGTGGGGGGTTGAGTTTATATTGTGGTGGTTAACACTGGGAAATACTGGACTGTCTAACAGGGCAGAGGTCTCCAGGATAAAGATTAGGACACCCTCACAAAAATCTAATAGTAGTTTTGGAATCCTTAAAAAAAGAAAAAAGCAAAAACTGCAGTTCTCTGAAAAGTCGGCACTTTAGCAGGATAAAGAATAATTACGTTAAGGACTACATTAGACATTTACTGACATTTTTGGATCAGTACTAAATGTGTGCTGTTGAATGTGAGCTGCTTTAGCATTTATATTTGCAAGCATGAAACATTTTAGCTTTTAAAGTTGCTGTATTTCTTCCTAAATCGGACCAACAAGGGACATTCAAAAGGTTTTTTTTAGCTCTAGGAATTTTTAACTTGAAGAATTTCAAAAGCAAATTCCATCACTTTTCTACACAGTCACCTTCCTGTGAAGCAAGTTTCCCAGCATCGTACCAACGTTTGAATTCAATCAGCAAAAGACGTTTTAGGTTGAGCGCACAGCCACTGATACAGCGCTGTTTTCATATGACATGAAAATCATCTTCCTCTTAAATCTTCTTTGAAGCGCCAAAAAGATGAAAATTCTCAGACACGCCCAATCACTACTCTTCCAGCCTTCACAGTTTCTAGCCAAAATATAAAAGTCCGGAACATTTATGAACATCCCTCACAGAAAACCTCTCTTCAGGATCCGCAGAACATATTATTAAATGGTCTTAACAAATGATTTCAAATACATACCGACTACCAGGCCACACTCAGGGCAGATCATGTCTCCTGCCCTGTAGTCCTCCACCAGGATGGCTTCTGGATGATTGGGGCACTGAACCCTGGGAAGAGCATCTCCACTAAAACATAATTGAGACATCAAACCAAACCAGGCTAGGACTGAGTGGTATTGCTAAAAAGAATTAATGTCAAGACATTTCACAGATATACCAGCATATCAAGTCTGCATTAATAAATAAAGAAAGTGATCCCACTCTTTCAGAGGACTGCTACTCTGCACTACTGCCTGCCTCACACACCTGACCGATCTTGCTGACTGGACTTTTCTGTATTCCCTAAAATTACACCACAGAGAAGCTTACTCAGTAAATATGAAAAAGAGAAAGGAAGCTTAAAAGTTTTCATTTACTGTACACTTATTTCACAAATAAGCTGCATCATACTCATCTCATTTTCGGTTATCCGTCAAAAAAACTAACACACAAATCCAACACAACTGTTTTAAACCACTTTAGGCATAAGTGACGGCACCCCTTAAAACATTAAGTCTCAAACTAGCTCCCAAAAAAAACTGACCGGACAATATATTCAGGAGAGAGTAGATTTTAGTGTTAATGCAAAAATGTGGCCGACTTTAAACTGTATATGGTTTATATTACTGTATAGAGTTTATATTGCACACACAGACACACCACCAGCAAATAAACATGGTTCTATTTTCCAGGTGTATCACGGTATCTGCTGAAATTTAGGTTTACAGTATGAGCCCAGTCTTTCCACGAACATCTCTATATTTAAATTCTTATTGCATATATGCAACATTTCAGCTCCATGTGCAATACAGACCACAGTACAATGTCCTTACGAAGTGTCACAACTGCAGTGTGATGTACATCTTGTACTTTTACAAATACATATTTTATCCATTTTCTCTTGTGTACTGAAATTGGGCTTAAATTCAGATTTTTTTCTCTGAAGGGGACTGTACCCAATCTAGCTGTACTTGGACAACAACAATATAGATTCTGGTTCTAGCTGAACTCTCATTTCCAGAATAGGAATTTTAAAAACTAGTATGATTTAAACATATAGAAACAGCTTATCTTATACAACCCTTATCGAAAATATAGGAAATGTTTGTAACCACTATTCAGGACTGCCGTGTCACTGCATTCTAATTAATCTGCATAAAACTGAGGACTCTTCAGTTTGTCTGTCTGTGCCCTGACACTAACTAAGTCTGTCACCTACTTCCACAGGAAACGACTGGCTGTCTCTCACTTTGTTGGAATGCAAGGTTAACCAGACATAACGGAGAGGAAATACTTTTTGCTCATTCATATTATATTAATTATACGTAGTAGACATGACCTTTGGTTCCATTCACTACCACTGTAAAGAAATCTGAGTTTCTCTACAATGAAGCACTTCAGACCAGACCGCTTTCATACTTAACCACTGAATTAAGGGGAAATTTAGGAAAATCTGTGGAATTACCCATTAGATGTTAGGTCTGATATAGTGCCACCAGAAAGCATTTACACTCCTTCACTTCTTCCACATTTTTGCTATGTTACAGACTAATTCTAAAATAGATTTGAGTATAGTTTTACCTCAAAAGTACCCCATAATGCAACGTTTAAGAAAGATGTGTGAATTTTTTTATTGTCAAAAGCTTGTTAATCCAGTGTTTAAGTATTTATACCTATGGCTTAATGTTTTTTTGAAGCACCTTTGGTAGCAATCACAGCCTCAAGTCTTTTGGGGAATGCCTCTACCAGTTTGGCACTGTTTTGGGGGATTTTCTCCCATTCTTCCCTGCAGATCCTCTCAAGCCCAGTAAGGTTGGATGGGCAGCACCAGTAGACAGCCATTTTAGGTCTTTCCAGAGACGTTTTATTGGATTCAAGTCTGGACTCTGGCTGGGCCACTCAAGGGCATTCACAGATGGAAGCCAGTCCTTTCTTATCTTGGCTGTGAGCTTTGGGTCATTGTCTTATCCTCTCTGCGGAGTAGTTGCTCAGTTCCTACCACAGAAAAACATCCCCACAGCATGATGCTGCCACCACCATGTTTCACAGTAGGGATGGTGTTAGCCAACTGATGAGCAGTGCCTGTTTTTCTCCAGACATGACGCTTAGAGTTCAGGCCAAAAATTTCTATTTTGGTTTCATCAGACGCACTCATCGATTTTTTTCTTCTTACAGTCTTTCAATCCAAGCGGGCTGCCATGTGCCTTTTAGTGAGGAGTGGCTTCCGTCTGGCGACTCTACAATAAAGGCCTGATTGGTGGAATAATGGAGACCACAGTGCTTTTCAGAACTTTCAATGCTGTCAAAACTTTTTTGTATCCTTTCCCAGATTTGTGCCTCGACACAATCCGGTCTCGGATGTCTACAGATAATTCCCTGGACTTTATTGCTTGGTTTCTGCTCTGATATGCCCTGTAAACTGTGAAACCTTATATTGACAAGTGTGTGCCATTCCAAATCATGTTCAAATCAACTGAATTTACCACAGCTGGACTCCAAACAAGTTGTAGAAGCATCTGAAGGATGATCAGTGGTAATCAGATGCACCTGAGCTCAATTTTGAGAGTAATAGCAAAGAGTGTAAATACTTATGTACCTGTTGTGTTTAAATGTTTACTTTTTTTATTTTATAACTTTTCACTTGGACCATTTTATGTAGATTTTGTGCAAAGACTATTCTCAAACCTCAAGTAAATGTATGAGTAAATACTTTCTGGTGGCACTGTACCTTTGATAAAATAATAAAATAACAGATGTGACATACATTTAAAAATTTCTATATCACGCTCTTTAAATACATCAAAACTGAGAAATATCATTAATGCTCATATTGAACACTTGTTTGAATTATAGGGCAATATTTTTACATCTGTGGAAATCCCCTTTAGCTTCTAGGTTCTAGACACCTTTAATAAACACAACAATAAAATGAACATTGTCAAATCTGACATATGTATTTTAAAATATCTATTTCTCTATAATTGATCTACTCCTGATCTCTATTAATGCAATAATGTTCTCCGAACTACAATCTGTTAGAAATTCACTTAACTGTGTTACACATCTACAGTACATTTGTGCAAATAGCATGCTGTTTCATACAGAGTTTTTTTCTACAGATATTTATTTACATTTATTTAGACTTTATGTTGTATTCTGTTCTTGTCTTTGTGCCTGTAGTCAGAACAAAAGCAATTTCCTCCAGGATCAAAAATGTTTTCTGATTCCGAGTGAGAAAGTTCCCCGCCATCTACAGAGAGCACTTCTGGAATCTGGTGGCACGGACTTCAGCATGAATTCTGAACTTTTTTTGGTTGAGTAAGCCAACTACAAAGCAAGAGAAACTCAACACAGTTATTTGACTTTGACACGTATGTACGAAAACATCAAGTCTGGAAAGTGCCTGACTGCAGTTCAGTCAGCGTTACAGCCTGGAAATCAATGAGGCGCTTTATGTATTGTTCACAGCACCGGGCCTGAAGGGTCCACTATACATTCACTGTTAAGAGGCAGATCTACAGATCCGGACAGCTCACATTAGAGCACACACACACATTAGGCCAAAACAGAACATATTACTAGCTAAAATAAATAGCAATGTCATTTCAGATGACATAATCCAAATTTCTGCTCAGCTCTGCAGGACACAGGATTGTAAAAACCTAAAACTAGCTGTGTTTAGTATATAAAAATAGATTTCAGTCTGTTTTGCTTTTCCCTTTTTGTTTAATAGATAAAATTAGCTGTCAGTTTTGCTTTTCCCTCTTGAGTTATTAGATAAAATTACCTGTCAGTGAGTCAGTTTTGTTTTTCCCTTCTCTGTTCTCACTTATGCCACCCTGCGCCATTTATTATGTGTAAATACATTAGCCCATTTTATAAACCATATTGCACTACTGACCTACTGGCAGAGTACTCAAAATCTTACACATAGCATAAGATTACATCAGATGGTCAGTTTTCCCTGTGTGTTTATTAGATAAATTCAGCTGTTTAATGGTCAGTTTTGCTTTCCCTGCCTATCATACCAAATTAGCTGTTAAATAGTTTGCTTTTCCCTGTGTATTAGATAAAACTTACACTAATGTATTGTCATTGTGTTTTCTTCCATTGTTTCATCATCTTTTAGTCTTTCTCGTTGCACTGAGCATGCTAAGGCCAAAGAATCCTTCATAATTAATAAAACTTCACTTTCTGGGCTCCTCTATCTATATAAATGTAATAAAATGTAAATCCAAATATTTAGTTCAGTTTAGGCCCTAAACCACCAAAGTGTCACATGCAGTGTGTTTAAAGAGCACCAACAGTGCAGCTACAGCTAAAGCTAATGCTACAACTTGATGACAGCAACGTTCACGCTGGCTTTCCAGCAGCATGGCTGCTATAAAACAATATTCTTTCTTGTTTTGTACAATATTTTCATCCTGATTTGAAACGCAGAAACATTAACTGTGTGTGAGCATTAAAATACACCTGCTTGCCAACCGTTAGCGTGCTGACAAGCTAAGCACAGGCTAAATTACAGTGCTGCGTCAATTAAAGATTTTAGGTGAAAAATATAAAAACGAATACGGCAGCTTTGAGAAAAAAAACTCACGCCTGACAATACATGGTTCTGTATGCGTCTGTTAGTTTGTCTTATTTGTTACAAAAATGCAATACATCGTCTTTTTATTTGTTTATTTTAGCATGTTAGCATTAGCATAAGACAGGTTGCAGTGCTGCGTCAATTTAATATTTTTGGTGAAGATTACAAAAAAACAAATTATCCTCCATTTTACGGTTTTGTGTGAACATGACGTCTCGTCTTATTCCTTAAAAATACACTAAAACGTATTTATTTGTTTATTTTAGCATGTTAGCATTAGCGTTAACACAGGCTAGGTTACAGTGCTGCGTCAAATAAAGATTTTAGGTTGAAATATAATAAAATACCGCAGTTTTGAGTTACAAGCCTCACGTTTGACATTATACGATTCCGAACGCGTCTGTTGCTTCATATTATTTGTTAAAAACGCAATAAATCGTATTTATCTTTTAATGTTAACAGAGGCTAGCGTGCCCACACAATGAGTCTCATTCAGCAGCGTCAATAAAATCGGATTTTTAAACGCATAGATAACGGCTTTTATTCAAAGAAGCACCATGTCAGATTCATATATCATGGGAAATCTAATGTAGACATCAAAAGTTTTATGCAAAGCCCAAAATTAAGTAAAAAGAGGTTATATGGTCCTGGCAAGCGAGACACTCACCGGCTAGTGGACGCCATTCTGTCCCTCAGAGCCCTTCCTCACCGCTGCAGCCCTACTTATAACCTCCTGTATTTATACCGTCACATGACGTCTGTACTCAAAAAATACAATAATAATATAAAAATCACAAAGAACCCTAAACCAACAGCAACATCAGGAATTATGTGACTTATATGATCGCTACACTATTGCTTAAAAACACTGCAAACCCAGCTTTTCATGTTACACTACCTGGACAAAAGTATTGGGACGTCAATGGATGCATAGATGACTGGATATACTATATGAACAAAAGTATTGGGACGCCTGATTACACCAACCGCGACTTTAATGACACCGCTTTCAAACACATAGACTTTAATATGGAGTTGGTCCCCCCTTTGTGGCTATAACAGCTTTTGTACAACGCCATGCTTCCAGCTCCGTGGACCCAGTTTGAAGAAGAACCTTTTCTATTTAACTTTAAGGAACTGTAAAATGGACATGTAAACCATGGCTGCTTGAAGTACATTCTTATTCTGATTCTACGCTTCCACTAAAACTGACTCACTGAACAAAAAGGCCTGTTTGGATATCATTGTGCAGAATTTGCGGTTGTGACAGCGTTTCCTGTCTGTGTGTGTGGAGGAGTGCTAATAAAATGTGATGTTCTCGCACCACATCACTGGGGAACCCTCAGGGCGTTCCAGGTCTTCAGAGAAGGCCTAATGATTAATGCAAACTGAAAATGACACATCTGTGATTTCACATTCATTTTTATTTACTAGAATAACTTGCGGCATTAAAAATCTACACGATACAGCAGAGTGAGTTCTCCCATTTTTTAATCTTTCAAGAGCTAGACTGCTGTACTACTGCAGCATACAAATATAATATACAGCTGAACGTGTAAAAAAAGTGTCAGTATACAGCTGAAAGTGTCATTAAGTGCAAATAGGTGCACATCATTTACAACAGACACATACATTTACGGCATTTAGCAGACACTTTTATCCAAAGTGACTTCCATTCCCTAACTACAGGGGACTGTCTCCCTGGAGCAACTTGGGGTTAAGGGTCTTGCTCAGGAACCCAGTGGTGCAATACTGAAGGTAGAATTTGAACCCATGACCTCTTGGTCCAGAGGCAAGTATCCTACCCTCTAGAACACCACCACCCACCTTTAGTGCACAATTTATATTATATGCTTACTTTAGCATACTGGAAAAATCTTGATATCATGGAAAAATGTGTAATGTACTGGAACAAACGCATCATAATTTTGGACACTTCACATTTTATGCTCTATATTTTCTCTACTATGTTTAATTCAGGAAATACACATTGATTGTGTGTTACAGTGTGCAGAAGTGTGTCTCTGTAGAAGATGTGTACTTATTTCCATAATGAAACATGTCATTTGAACAGGGGCTCCAAAACGTTTGCACTTGACTGTATGTGTAAGAAGCTCATGCAAGTTCCAAATGTTTGTTTAATTTCAAACAGCTAAAAAAGTTCATGTGCGGGGTCAGCTTAAAGCTACCATACTACTAAAACCCCCAACAAATATTGTCAGAGAGGTGTTTTTGTTTATCCATCATCTATCTATCATCTGTCTATCTATCTGTCTGTCGGTCGGTCAGTTGGTCTGTCTGTCTGTCAATCTATCTAACAAGCAATTTCCTCTGGGATAAATAAAGTTTTCTGATTCTGATTCTGATTCTATCTATCTATTTATCTCTCTATCTCTCTGTCTGCCTGTCTACTCATCCATCCATCTATCTATCTATTTATTTATTTATATTTTTACATTTATAATGTGAAGTGACAGACAACTCTGTCTGATTACTCAGCACTGACCTGTCCAGCCCTATCTGGAGTTTACAAATGGGGGAGGGGACATTTCCAGCAGTGACCCTTAGACTGGCAGGTGCTCAACAGAAAAGTGTCCCTTTAATCGAAATGAAACACATAACCTTTACTACATCTGTTGTAAACATGCCTATAGTATGTGGAGTATTATAGAATGAGGAGTATTATGGTATAGGGAGTATTATGATAAAGGGTGTATTATGATATAGGGAGCATTACGGTATGAGGAGTATTATGGTAATGTACATGCCTACTCCCCATGGAAAACGTAACCATCACCACATCTGTTGTAAACATGCCAGTGCGCCTCCTACAGTGGTTGTGAGTGAGAGATCTTCAAGTTTGATCTGCTTCCTTTCTCACACTCACACTGCACACACACACTAAACTGATCTGGCATGAACAAAGACAACTTACTCCCCAACCGGCACTGTAAATATCTCATATTTATTAACATACTGTACATTTCTTTCTAATACTGTTGCTGCTACTTGCTATTTTAGCACAATTATTTATTGCTGTTGACCTCAGTCTTTGCATTCATTTGTATTTTTTGCACACTTAATGACTCTGCTGCTAGAATACAGTATAAAACTGTTTTCACTCACACTAATGCTGCAATACTCCCCATACCATAATACTCCCATACAATAATACTCCCCATACCATAATACTCTCCATACCATGATACTCCTCATGCCATAATACTCTCTATATTCTAATAGTCCCCATACCATAATACTCCTCTAACATAATACTCACTATATTGTAATACTCTCCATACCATGATACTCCCCATAACATAACACTCCCCATACAGTAATACTCCCTATACCATAATACTTCCCATACCATAATACTCCCCATACCATAATACTCCTCATACCATAATACTCCCCAGAATTTGCACAAATTCTATTTTTTCTCCACTTTTTTTTAGGCCATAGTTTGTATATACTGTTATATTGTTTACATTTGTACACATATGGTAAATTATTCTATAATTCTACTCTTTATTGTATTTTCTAGTAATAGCACTGCCTCAGGAGTGGTTCAGAGTTTCACTGCACGTTGGACTGTGTACATGACAAATAAACATCTTGAATCTTGAATATTCACGCTGCATGAACATTTCATGATGAACGGCCTAACAGAAATCTCCCAGAATGAAACAGAGTGAAAAGTTGCTGTAACTTCTAAGTTTCCATTTTAGACAAGGTTTTGTTTTGACTTTGACGAAATGCAGCGCTGCATGCAGCAGCTGGGTTTAATGTTGATGCCACATAAATCCCTTATTCCCAGCGGAGAATTCCCTGTCTCTGTATCCATGGCACTTATTACCAACTGGAATAAACAAGCAGCAAACAATACATTAACTAAAGAGAACCGCACTAGTAAACACATAGTGCAGTGCACTGGAGCCGTATCCTAGTCTATAATACAAGTATTATAACATAAAGTCCAAAATCAGTGTGTATTTTGATATAATAGCATGCGAGAAGCAAAGTACTGAACACTATAAAGAGGAAGAGGAAAAGAGAACTGTTTACAACAGTGTTATTATACAGCATGTTCTTTTCCATTCATTTCGAATGTGTGCACGCATTAGTGTTTTTATTACCCACTGTCAAGATTTAAGATCATTTATTCGTCCCATACTAATTTATACAAGTACATCTTGTAGTGAAATGAGCCCCTGAAACTTCTATGAGAATGTGCAATATAGTTCCAACACATTAAAGAGAAAACAGGTAATAAGTGATAAAAATATGTTGAAAAAATATATTCAAATACACATGATAAGTGTACAGAGGATCTCAAGAGGAATGAAAATGGCCTTAGAAACAGGCAGCTGGCCCTGATAGATAAGATCAACAAGAAGATTAAAAGATGATAGACAATAGAACAAAAAATAGACAGTAAACAATAGTGCAACACAATTACAAGAAAATTATTATTACACAATAACTGCAACACTGACATTGGTGTGTGTAACGATTTAGTGTGCAGGACCAGCAGATCAGTGGTCCAAAAGTGGACTTAGCGCTAATGCAATAAGAATAAAAGTAAATTCAATAAAATAAGTCAACCAAGAGCTTCCAGTTTATGGGCTCTACCACATCACTCCACAATAAAGGGGTACAGTTACAGACTCCAGCTCATCTGTTGTGATTGACAACAGCAGTGTAACTAACATGGCAGAGTGTGTGTGTGTGTGTCTATGTGACACTTACATTAACGTATCAGTGTACAGTGGTGCACCAACATGGTAGACGTTTC
>JBBPCX010067086.1:0-13692 GCA_037974365.1 Hydrocynus forskahlii | reverse complement strand
TACACCTGTGTGTGACAAAGTAAATAAGGTGCTTCACATCTAAAACCACAAAATATTATTTTAAGGCATCCATCTTCGGTTTTCTCCTCTCTTTCTGTTTTTCATGCATCTCTTTCCCTCTTTCTCTCTCTCTCTCTCTCTCTCTCTCTCTCTCTTTTATGGACTGACAGTCTGCTCTTGTCTGTACTGGGACTTTTGGCCATCCCATTGGTCATTATGTGTAAGGCCATTTTTCCACACTTCTGGTTTGTTCTTGTGTTCTCTTTGCCCCATCTCCCACCTGATAGTACCTTAACTGTTGCCTCCAGTGTTCCTCCAATAGTCTCTGTTTATCGTCTGGGGTATTTCATTCCTGAGATTCCGTTTTTCTGTGCCTGTTAGCTTTCGGTTTCACTGGTTTTTCTACCCAGTTTTTGCTGATAATTTAGATCTGTTGCTCTTTACAGGCCGCCGGTCTGATTTTGACACTGCCTGATTACGATAATAAAGTAAAATTTCACTTCACCTGTAAGTCTTGACATGGAAACCCAAACAGTACAATTTTACCTGTATAGACAAGGCAGACTCCGATCAGGTGAAAACCCTGGAACAGCAGGGAATAATTCTGGGGAGGGACCAGGCCCAGCTGCACTCTATGAATTAGACCCTGAACTAGACTTGACTTCTTGTATCAGGTCTTTACTGCTGGAGTGGGCCATGCTCCCCTACCATAACACTGCTGGATGCCTCAAACTCCCTCAGTCTTCGTTCACTCAGCCTTCCCACAAACCCACCTGCCTCCTCCTGGAAAATACACAGGTGAGCCCAGCACCTGCTGTTCTTTCCTTTCCTAGTGTTCACTCATCTTTAAGTTTAACAATTGACATTCCACACCAAGCAAGCTAAAGTGGCTTACCTAATCACTCAACTGTCCAGACAGGCAAGGCAGTGGGGAACAGTTTTCTGGGAGGCTGCATCACTTTCTGCAATGACTTCCTACTTTTTTCCGCAGAAATAAAAATACAACCATTCAAAATGTGCATGTGCCAGGGGTCCAGGTCTGTGTCTAACTATGCCACTGACTTTCAGACTCTGGCTTCCTCCAGTGAGTGGAATGTAGGCACTCTTACCCAAGATCTGCCTGTAATGCACGGCTACAACCATGCCACCAAAGTAGAGCTGTTGCAATATGCTACTGGGTCCAGCAGTTCTTCCACAACTTCTGACTTCAAACTTTCAAAACACTACATACATTTTTTATTAGGATGATTAAAAAACTGCAAATGCCGTTACAAGACAGCAGCAAAGAGGCTAGTTACACTTACGAAATGTCAGGAGTGCAGCCAAATCGGAGTTTAGATTCTTCAAACATAGTTTAAAACATGAACATGAAGACCTTTACCTTTTTTACAACATTTGTGTTCTGAAGGTAAGCTGTAGGATGCTATGTCTCACGTGAACAGATATTTCTGCAAATATCTGTCGTTCAGTCCGTTGCCCTCACAAAGTTTCTGTGAAAGTATGGAGGGAAAATTCTGAGGGAAAATTTTGTGATTGCCATTCAAATATAGCTTTTAAATGGCTTTTAAAGCAAGACCTTCAGAAGACTATACTGTACAGAGCTCTGGGAGACCTATGGATGAACAAAAGCAATCCCAAAGTGGAAAGTTCTAGTTTCCCTAAAGAGACTGTAACAAGAACCCAATAGATTGAGTGACTGAAAGCGAAAGCACGAGACTACAATCATGGAGGCATATGATACACAGTACTGTGCAAACGTCTTAGGCACCTGCAAAAATAATATTTGTAAACTGTGTTTTTCATGTGTTATTACCAAATATACAAAATAAAAGAAAAAAGAATAAATACAAATAACGTTATACAGTAAGAGCTTTTATGTGCAGTGCATCAGTGTTTTTCCTTGTGTAAGTCCAGTAATACTTGCAATTTCTGTCAGAAACCTGGTTTAACTCAATCAGTCCTTCATTAAATTCAGTCAGGAGCTGCTAATGGAATTTCACAAATCCAAACAATGGAGGAATCTAGAACCGAACCTGTGTTCTCCTCACCAGCTCAAAAATATTAATTACTTTTTACACACAAACTGTATTCTTGTTTGTTTGCATTTTTTCTAATGTTAGCTGGCAGAAAGGCAATTTATCACATGCTGAGAAAAATGGCTTTTGCATAGTACTGTATGTAATAAATACACACACAGCTGCTGTTGCTCTCATAAGGGGTCAGTGATAGAAATTGGAACATGCTTTCACCCTAGGCAAGCCATGATTTTTGCGTTCACCCCATGTTCATATCATGAAAATAATGTTAATAATGTCAGTCGGGCTTTTTCTTACTGCGTTCATTCATTCATTCATTTCTGTAATCCTTCCTAGGGTCGTGGGTACCCGGGACCTATTCCGGGGCCAATAGGTGCAACCTGTGCAGGGTGCCAGCCCACCACAGGGCGCACACACACACACACACACACACACACACACACACACACACGATTTGGTTTCTTACTGTAAGGAATTTTAAATATGCATCATCATGCAAATTTCAAAACTAACCACTGTCAATTCGCCGAGAGGGTACATTTTAATCATTTATTTTTAATAACTTGATCAGTTGAGTAATCACGACAGTCCTGAAGCCCAAGCAGTACAAGTCTTTCCTGCGCTGACTGATCTCAGCAGGGCTGCAGATTGCCTGAGTCTGCTCTGCACTAGCCTGTCAGGGGCTGACTGGATCCCATCACACACGTGCCCAGATGCATCGTGGGCCCCTGCGCACCTGAGAGTGCACCAGGCCCTCTGGTGTCAGCATGCTGTTCGCACCGCACATCAATGAGGCCGCCTAACCGTCTGCTGCCAATCACAGCCACCGCTCCCAAGGGCGGCGTGCTGCTGCTGTCATGGCTGGCAGCACTATATCCAGTGCAGGTGGAAGACAGATGCAATATCTGACGACAAATCGGCCCTGACTAAAGCTGTTCGGGAGCGCCTGAGCAAACATGAGATTTTTCATAACGTGCAGAGTGCTCACCCGCATCCGCATGAGTGATAATGCTGTAGTAATCGGCAATGATTAGCTGGCAGTTTGCGAGATTATAAAGCATATTTTATTTCTCCAACTGGTCTCCCTTACAGTATAAAAAACAGAGCTGACACACTCATTTATATGCATTCTGCAATGCACATAGCACACTCTCATCCATACAGCTGGTGGCCTGGTGGTTACGGAGTTGCCCCTGCGATCAGAAGGTTTTAGGTTCGAATCCCAGGATCCCCAGTGGCACCACTGAGGTACCCTTGAGCAAGGTACCACCCCCACACACTGCTCCTCGGGCGCTGTGTTCCTGGCTGCCTGCTGCTTTACTTGAATAGGTTAAATGCATGTCCCCATGATTTTTTAACAGTTCAGTATTAATATTATTGTTAATAATAATAATAATAATAATAATAATAATAATGAGAAGAAAAAGAGGAAGACGAATCCAGACATAAAACAGGGTTCCAACACGAGGGCTTGGACCCCTAACAGTAGGATTTAAATTAATTCATTAATTTTGTGATGATGTCATCTCAAGGTAAAAATTTTAACAAATTATATTAATTGCATCAATGAATTAGCACAGTTTTATCAATAAATAAAATATATAGTTTATGATGAAACTACCACAATTAAGCATCTTCTGAATCTTCTTCCATGACGTGATGACACCAATGCTTGGGTGCTTATTCTGCATGCATATTAACCATGCATGTACGCTGCTGTATACTACTGTACACCAAATGGAAAACTCCCCTGTGCCACACACCAAGCTAGAAACGTCCACTTTGGCCAAACTGCCACATCTGCTGTTGTGTAATGTTTAGCTGGGCTTATATCTGCCTGGAAGGCTTACACTACATTCTGTTTCTCACGCTTGTTGCTGCGTGGTATTGATCCCTCCCTGGAGTACAAGCCGCTGATAGCAGAAAGCTGGGCAGAACCTTACAAAGCCCTGGACTCTCCATTTGCTCACCTTCACTCACTACAGGGATCAGGACCCAGACTCCCACTAAACACCAGTCAGATATATTGATTATTGCACTTCCATTACCTGCAGAAACAATGCTTATGCCGCCTCTTACTTGTATAATCCCTGAAGGCATATTTGCCCTCATCGGCCAAAGTGTCTCTCGATTCCCATGAAAAACATCTCTAAAATGAACCTGCACATCACCTTCCACGTTAACAGCAACAAACTTTTAAATGCATTTAGTGCATAGCCAGCAGGGCTGCACAATCCTAGGTCACAATGCAAGTATTGCAATTATACCTTGCAATGCTTTACAAACCTATTGGTGAATCAGTAATGTGACATCATAATTTGGCCTGCAATATTTTGACCAAAAAGATTTACCTTGGTTGAACTGAATGAAAACCTTCAGTTAAGTCTCAATTGCATATTGTAGCATTCTAAAAGTGAATATCAGCATAACAATTAGCAAACAATACATTTTGAAATTTTACATCTGGTAGATAAAAGTAGTACATTAAACTGTAAGATCCATCTGTATACAACTTCAACGTGTCTTGTTAACACTAAGGGTGTGCTTGGGGTGATTTTGTGCCTCTGGTGCATCTTAATCCATCAGGGTCTCCATTAAAACAACAACTAATGAGGGTTTGCAAAACAGCTCTTCTGCCATTAATAATGCAGATCTGGCAAAAACGCACAAGAGAAACAAAATGTGCCACGTGACGGAACGAGCCGAACTGGCCTTAGTTTAATATTTGCGACATGATTAATGGTAATGGCCTCCTCGGGCTGTGCTCTGCTGGTGGGACCGCCTGCCGGATGAGAAGAATGGCGGACTTTGTCTTCAACAAGAGTACCTCTTGTTGTATCATAAGGAGCGTAAACAGGGAGCTGATTTGTGGTGCCAGGGACACATTTAAGCACTTTCACGCTAGCTAGCAAAGCTCACGGAAAGAAGACAGGGTGGAACAAAGCAGGCCTATTGTTCCTCAGGGGGGAATGGCAGGAGCAGGGGGGAAAGGAAGTGTTTTCGTGCTGAGAAAGCGTCTCCGGAACAAAGCTTTGTGGGAAAAAAAATAAATGTCAAGACACAAGGCCAACTGGCCCACAGAATCCAGCTATGTTGTTCCAGCCCTGATTTAGAGCCATAACCGCTCAGTGGCATGGCTGAACTATAATTAATTATCGGCTCACGTTCGTGTTTCTAGCTGCTTCCTGCAGCCTCTTTAAATGAACATAGACTTAAAAAACCTCTTAAAGCCATTTAGAGGTTCATTTTCAACACAATAACTCCAAAGGACTAATTCAGGCCAAAAACACTAATGGATGTGTATAAGCACCAGTTAGCGCACGGTAAATCAGGGTATACTACCTTCGTCAGGTTTGGTTGGATTCAGATGTCAGGTGGGGTTCAAAATTCCCTTATGGCTTCACACAGCCCACCTCCCACACCTTTCCCCCTGCTTCTACCCCCGCTCTCACATTTCCCCTTACTTTTTTCTTCCTCTCCACATGACCTGACCACTGTTTTGATTCTGACCAGTCACACTGAGGTCAATGAGGTCCACACTTGTGATAGAAACAGCAAATCAGAAAACGACTGTTCAGTGCAGCCAAAAGAACATTTCTATTTTATTTGTTGGGCAAGAACTATTTCTATGTTAAAGGATGATGTTTAAAACTGTGGTCATTGAAAAAAATTAGGTAAATAGATTTTTTTTTTTACATCTGAATAGTATGCTATTACATATTTTATGTTTTTATATATTTTTATTTGTCCATTATCTATTGATGGCTGTTGTTTTCATTGCACAATGACTGCCACTGCTATGCTGGGGTCAGTTTTAGGCAGAATTTTGTTGGTCAAAGATGAGTTTTCCTTCGCAGTCCATGCTCTAAAATGTATTTTTAGAATAACATTTTGGTTTGGTTGGTAAGTTACTTGATCTCTAATAAGGGCACATTCAGCCTAATACAGGCATGTGACTGAATCACTGATGTGGAAGCTGCTCCCTTGTTTTCCGAAGTGATTTTTGAAGTCATTTTAAAAATGTAATAAGGCACAACACATCACTGTCCATCATGCCTTTTACATGCCTTCCTGGAGGACAGCACCCAGCAGATTCATTCAGCTGAATTCAACAGTGAAATTATTCCATACATGTCCTTGTAAAACTAAAGATGGGATGAAGTAATCACAGAGAGTCAAAAACATCAGTGTTAAATTGCAAAGCATATATTTATGTCTGTAGGACTTCATTTACATGCCTTGGGGGAAGGAAAAATACTTTAAGGACAAAGCAAACAATCTACATGTTAACTGGCGATCAAAAGTGTAAATCGAGACACAGAATGTCCTTTACCTTCCGGCCATAACTCAAGAATGGTGGATAATTTTACTGACTGTCAGCAATGAAAACTTTCGAGGAGGAGCTGATACTGTAAATATGTCCTGATTGCCTCTTGTTTCAGCTCTATTTTGGCAAACAAGGGGGAGAGATAAAAAGTAAATTCCTACTCCAAAATCATTCATCCTCTAGCGACAGCACACAAATGAGATGTTAATTGCTATAAGAGCAACTTCAGCTGAAAAGTTTAGAAATCTCTTACTGGTTCTGAAGAAACAGCCACTGTTTCTGGACTGTTTCTCCACAACAACGAAGAACGACTGCTGTCATGTTACTTTTAAATGTGTGTATGTGTATATATATATATATATATATATATATATGTATACAGTAAACCCTGGCTTATCGTAGGGGTTACGTTCCAAGAGCACTCACTTATAGTGAAAAACTGCGTTTTTCACCTGACGCGCATGTCTTTGGACTGTGGGAGAAGTCAGAGACCCTGGAGGATTTTTATAGTGTAAATCCTAAATATGCCCCCAAATACGCTCCCAAAACACTTTAATTTCATTTTAAACTCATGACCCTTAAAGAAAATGTAAAGGTAAACCTGTATTTGTACTGTACAGTGATCACTGAACTCCCACAGTGCTACAGTGTAAAATACCGATGTTAACCCTGTATAGACTGTACTGTAATTCATGCATGCACATTTTCTTTGGTATGCGGTGTAAGCAGGATAAATACAGCAATAAATTATTTTAATTTACAGTAATAAAAATACAGGGCTTTAGGAAGAACAAAATAAAAAACACGAGAACACTCGAGACTCTCCACGGGGGGAAATTCTGGACTGCAGCGTCACAGGGCAGCAGCCAATCAGCAGCAAGGAGAAATAAATAACGCTCTCAGATTGGCTACTTTTTAAACCTCCCGCCTCTGAGTACAGCTGACTGTGACGGCCGGGCCTCATCTGCCACGGCCCCTCCTCCTCATGCTTGTTGTTTATGTTTGGGTGTGGTGCTGAGCAGTGGAGGCTCATTCCATTCAGGTGTCTGATTGCCTTGGTAACCGCCGTGCCCAAACATGAAAATCCACGATGGATATATATATATATATATATATTCACACACATTTAGAGAGGACCAATTTAAATCTTAAGAAAGTGTCATGGCCTTCTGCCTGCGGTCACAGTCACCACAATACTGAGCCTGAGGTTTTCTTTTACCTTTTCTCTGTCATTAGTCTTAGTTTAGCATTCATATTATCTTCAACTGTGTGAGTTATGTGTTCAGTTTACTCTGTCTTCATTGGTTGGTTAGTTTCTGTTTTATATTGCCATGTTTTATTAGATCAGCTTAGTTACACCGCTCACCTGCTCCCTACCTCTGCCTTCCCTATTCATAGCAAGCCTACCTAAAAGTCTCTGTGTGGTCACCATTTTCACAAAGCTCAGTCCAGACTCACACTCCATTTCCTTTCCCTCATCTCTGGCTTGGCGATTTCCTTTGCGAAGGACTGATCTCATTTGTACTCAGGTTTGAAGGAGCTTTTGACTATCTTAACCAGTGATGGTGCTTTCTCTGCTGCCAGACGGTTTACATCAAGCATGTGCTTGAGTTGGAGTACATGCTTCATTCTGTGAATTTTGTATCTACGTTGATTTTTGTTTCTGTAACCAAACCACATGGATTAAAGTATCTCTCTGCCCATTGAACTCCTGCATCTGTCAAGTGCAGACGTGACAAAAAGCTTAAAAAATAATAGTATATGTGCAGAACGTGTAAAAATTAATGGGGTGGGGGACAAACAACAATTTTGTCTGTCCCCTTGGATATTTAGGCCTTTGATAAAGCATGTGAGCAGGTTAAGCTAAAACGTTTCCAGTTTCTACACAAGGGGGAGCATAAGAATGCAAGTAGCTGAAGAAGAAAAATATGACCCTGAAACTTTCAGCATGAGAAGTGAAATAGTATTCTACATTAATTGTATTATTTGCAATTGATCGAGCAATCATAGACATCCAAACATCCAAAAATCTGTCAGGTGCCATACCTTTGGCCATATAAGACACTAGGGAACTGAGCCTGGCACTTCCTGTTAGCCCCTCTTTTATTGGCACTTTGGTTTCTCCCACTTACCTGATGAGTAACACCTGTTCTCTATTTCTTCCCTCTCTACTAATAGTTAACCTGAGCTGGAATTCAGCATTGTACCTCTGGGTAGAGCGGTTTGTTTTGTGCTTGGTTAGTTTGTCTGTGCATCCTTCTCTTGTCTGTACTCTTGCCAGCTCCTCTTCGACACAGAAGAAGCTGACCGAGTTGAATTGAGCAGCTGGACCTGTTGTTTGCTAAAACTGAAAGCTTTTCTGTAAAACAGTTCCTTTTCTACTCTGTCCAGGCAGAACCTTCATGGCAGGACCTGTTGCTCTCTGGGCCTTCCCTCGCTACATCACAGTGGGCTCTGCAAAGGCGATTTCTACTGATTACTCCTTGTTTTGTTGCTGTATCTGGTGCACTGTTAAAAACTGCTTTTGTTTTCTAGCCTCTGAGCCGATCTTTTGGCGTCTCTATCGATGCTGCAGCGCTGGACTGCTTTGTTTAGTTCACAAGTTGTGCTCAAGCTGATTTATTCTCGACTTTGTTCATTTGTGCCAGTCTGCTACCTCAGTTATTCACGCATTCCCCACTACCAGTAAAGCTTTACAAGTGTTTACTGAGAGAGGCTCTTCCTGAAACACACTACGCACCATGCCAACTTTTAAATTTACTTCATATGCACTGAGCTACTTTTAAGCCACTTTAATCAGTTGAATTATTTAATATATTTAAAAAATTAGTTTATGATCAGTTTGTGCTAAGAAGCAGTTTTTCATTTATTCAGATTCATTCATTTATTTTCTGTAACCGTTTAATCCTTAGTAGGGTTGTGGAGCCTATCTTGGGGACAATGGGCGAGAAGCAGGGACTCACCCTGGGCGGGGAACACACACACACACACACACCACTCACACACTCACCTACAGTCAATTTAGAATCCCCAATTCACCTGACGCGCATGTCTTTGGACTGTGGGAGAAGTCAGAGACCCTGGAGGAAACCCATGCCACCATGAGGAGAACATGCAAACTCTACATACACAAGTCCAGAATCTGGATTTGAACCCCCAACCTTGGAGGGTCCTTTCACATTCAGCTCCTAATTCCCTTTTTGGATTAAATTTAATTCTGATGTGTTGGTTCAGTCCCTGGATGTCTTTGCTCTTGTTCATGGCTCTCACTTTGCAGTTTAAGCATTTTATTATCCTATTTTATTATCCTATACTGACTGACGTCAGGGAAGGCTTTGCTTCTACTTTAGTCATTGTTTAATCAAAGTATTAATATAATATGACTTACTCAAGTAGGTTTCTTAGATGGAGGTGGTCTACATCACAATCCAATAAATTGCTGTTGTTAAACACCTTGATAAGCTTAGAGTTGTGTTACACCACTGTCTTTTGTTCTCCAGAATAATGCAGTCAGTTGGACCACACAAAGCGCAGCTGTGACTCAAATTTAAAACCCAGCGGAAGGATTTAACTCTGCAACGCAAAGCTGTGAAAGCCAAACATGAAGATTAGCTCCAAGTGACCTTTTTCTGAGTATGTTCATCATATATTACTTTCCGGAGCCAACAACAAAAAAAGGTTTCGAACAGAATTGCTGTTGCAGTCTCAGTTGTTTGGCCAATGTGAATTAAGAAAAAACAACCTGTTTATAATCAGCAATGAAAACAATGTGATGTAGTAATCTCATGGAACAAGGTAAGAGCCAACAAACAGAAAAGCAAAGGTTTTCTTATCCCGCTGCAGGGTACACCTAGCAGATAAAGACAGAAAAAAGAGAGGTTTCACAAGAATCCGCAACCACATCGCCCACGCAGTCCACAGCTATTATTGCACTTCAATCTGAACAGTCCCGTTGACAGCCAATTAGAACAAGATCAGAAATACAAAATAAATCAATGCAATCATGGCAAGCATCACTTCAGGCCCAACTAAAAATCTACAGTGTTCTCCACAGTGATCAAGAGCTTGATGAAAAGTGTGCTTTGTGGACATATCTGGCGTCTCTCAAATTATTTGCCAACAAAACAGACGTAAAAAGACTCATACTTTAAGCTAGAATCTATACATAAGGGCTGAGAGATTCCTAATCAGGAGCTGATGGCCTGAGATTCATTCAAATCCACATCAATAAGTACCTACGCTGGTGTCAGGGGTTCATTAATCTCCAATTTGCATCTCGAGTGCATTTACACATGACGAATCCAGAACATTAGCTCTGCTTAAGAAGACAATGCTTGTGGATTGCCGTATATCTCTGCTTGTTAAGTTGACAATCTGCCTCCTGGAGTTGGTTCAGCAACAGGATGCTGTGGGTCATACAATCAGGGAGATTCACCGCTTGATAATGACATGCTTCAGATCGGCATGTGCATAACTCAGAACGGGGAGGCTCGTCTTTAATCTACCTCCCTCAACGTGGCGCCGAGCGGATGGCAATCAGGATGTGGCCATCAGCCGCTAACGCAGACCGAAGGGGTTTTAATTGCTGAAAGCTGTTGATGTCATCTCTCCGGGTCTGATGAGGAGAGTGAAGCTGTTCTGGGATGGGAGTGGTGTGGGAAGGGCTGCTGCAGCATTAAGGATTAGCAGCAAATATGTTCTCTAAAATGACTATATGATTAGGGTTGAGTGCTTGATTGATTTATGTTCAGTTCACTTGCATATCTGTCCATCTATCTACCTATCTATCTATTAACATACAATAAAATATACAAAATATAGTAAGAATACAACTCTGTATGTTTCTCTCTCTTTCTCTCTGTGTGTTTGTATGTATATGTGTGTGTGTGTGTGTGTGTGTGTATATAAGATTATATATATGTATATATATATATATACACACACACACATATACATACAAACACACAGAGAGAAAGAGAGAGAAACATTTTAATTCATTGTTTAGTTATTTGCTTATTTATTAAAATTAGTCCCCTCTGAGGACTCTCCGTGACTGACCCATTTCTCAGTAGGGCGCTGAAATGAACTCATGAAATGGCATCTAGTGCTCTGCCCAAAGGCAGCATTACAATCCAAAGGGAGGGGAGCTGCGGAGGGGATTGGTTAGATGGGTGTGATCAAATGCCCCAGCATGGATGAATCTGAAACAGCTGGCTGGGCAGAGCAACCCTGTATAACTCTCTCATTTACTACCATGCTCACAGGCATGGAGTCAAACTCGCTTCATTTTCTAGCTCCAATCGTACAAGCTAGGTTGTTATATCTCTTCCACTATCTCCACCATCTTTTTCATGCTTTTCTTTGTTTCCTCTCTCACTCGCTCTCACTCCCTCTCTCTCTCCTTCTTGCCACTATCTTATCCCTTCTCTGGGGCATCAAAGCCAAAACTTCAATCCCCAAGCCAATCTATCTCTTTTTCGGTACTAAATAGATAGCATGCGAAAAGATGATGTGCGCTGGGACCCGAATAAAACAGATGCCGAGTGTTACATTAGTGTTCCAGTTCCAGTGAGCTGGACCAAAATGTGCTGAGCAACACTGACTCAAATAGAAAAAAAAAGCAGCATAAATCTCGTCATTTAGTTCAAGTACAAAGCTCAAATTGACTTGAAAAAGAAAATGGCTCCATAAAGTCATCATGAAGCCGTGCAATTGTGGAAATGTTGCTGAAACCCACTCTCCATGAGCTTGTATTACCAAAAACATATACAACTATACAAACTCATCTCACTTATTAAATATTTGCTATCGAATCTATTTCTGAATTAGATTTAGCTGCCACATGTATGCTTTCTGCATGAAATACAATTATACAATTAATTATGAAGTGAAGTTCAGTGTTCTTTAAGTGCTTATGATAAAAGAATATGCACAAAAACAAAAAGACATTGTGACTTTGCATAAACATTGACAGTTCTGAGAAAAGGTTTTGGCCAAAACACAACACCATTTAAAACCATTTTCTGGGGATACAAAAGATGCCAAGAAAAAACATTTCTTCTCAAATTCATCAGTATTTTAGAAGTATCACCATTACACATAGAAACTCAGAGGACACATCTAGGTTAACGATTGTTATAGCTTCCCCTGTCTGGTCCCTGGAACATCCGCCCCGCGACAGAATGACCCGACCTCAACAAACAGGCTCTGCGGTCGGGGAGAGAGGGGAGTGTGGAGGGCCCGTCTGAAGACGGTCCCTCGGAGAGCAGGAGGAGCAAGAGAGGTTCCTCCGCGAGCTCTCCACACTCTCCCTGGAGCTGCTCGCTCGAGACCGAGCTGCGGGCTGTGACACCTGGTGGGAGGCACCCGTGTCGGCGAGGAGGAAGCGGGGAAAAAGACCCGCTGGGAGCACCCTGGCCAGCGAGAAGGCTGGGGTGGCTCCTTTGGACCTCCCGCTGGCGGTTTGCCAGGGTCCTCATCCTGTGAGGAGGAGGTGGGCACAGAAGCCCGCATTGAGCCCCGTGACTGGTGAGTCGGGGACTCTCCCGGTCCTCCTCCAGGAGCCGAGGATCCCTGACCCAGCGACTCGGCCCTCGAGTCGAGAGGCGACTCTACCTCGTCCCGCAGCGCCGCTAACCGAGACACCGGGTAGACCTGTGCCAGCGCCTCGCAGACGGCTCCCGGTCTGTGAGGCACCCGCGCTTCCGAGCGGCGGGCTGGTGGCGTCTGGGGGGCACGAGCAACATCGCCTGGAGGTCCTGAGCCAGGCCCTGCAGGAGGATCTGAAACGGTTGAGAGGGGCGGCAGCCCCTTCGATTCCAGCTCCGGTCCCTGCTTCCTCTGCACCTCCAGGCGATGAGGTGGCGCTCGCGCGCCCTGGACCAGTGCCGGCTCCACGCCGGAGCCTCGCTGAGAGTGAGCATGCGGCACCTCCGAGCAGCGCGGACGGCCAGGCGGCCACGAGAGGCCACGAGCGGCGACGTGCTCCAGGGCAGCGAGAGGGCCGCCGCGTCCCAGGGCGGCGAGAGGGCCGCGCTCCATGGCGGCGAGAAGGCCGCGCTCCAGGGCGGCGAGAGGGCCGCGCTCCAGGCCGGGGAGAGAGGGCCGTGTTCCAGGGCGGTGAGAGGGCCACGTTCCAGGGCAGGCAGGCGGCTGCATTCCAGGGCAGCCAGGCGGCTGCGTTCCAGGGCAGCCAGGCGGCTGTGTTCCAGGGCAGCCAGGCGGCTGTGTTCCAGGGCAGCCAGGCGGCTGTGTTCCAGGGCCTCGGCCAGGGGTCGACAGGGGGCTCCCCGAGGAGGGCCTTCCCGGAGGGGGCTTGGCCCCAGAGAA
>JBBPCX010067085.1:3006-10506 GCA_037974365.1 Hydrocynus forskahlii | reverse complement strand
CAGATTTAAAATGTTTAGGTAATAATAAAATTTCTATGAGAGAACAGTGCAAAACATTCTAATAAAAATCTTTTAAAGAACACACACACTATGTCTCTCTCTCTCACACAAACACTTTCTCGCTCATACTTTTTTTCTCACAGGCTTGCTGTCTCTCTCTCTCATACACACGTTCTCTCTCTCTCTCTCTCTTTTTTCTCACACGCTCGCTCTCTCTCTCACACACGCGCTCTCACTCTTTCTCTCACACTCTCACTCACACACACTCTCATTCTCTCTCTCTCTCTCACACACACACACACACACTCTGTTTCTCTCTCACATGCACTCTCAATCATTAGCAACGCTGTTTACAAAATAGAGTCTTTAGTGAAGAATTTTAGTCTTGTTACTAGGACAGAATAGAAGCTTTAAAGGAGCAGAACAACTTGAAATGTCTAGCTTGTAGTTTTAGTACTTTTTACTAAAATTTCAGCAGATTACCTGACAACATTAGCTGAATTAGCTATTCTTAGTTTTGGGCTAGAGCGAGAAATGTCCTTCATTAAGTTCTGGGATGGCTGAAGGTTCTTTCTGTGTGGAGTTTACATGTTCGCCCTGTGTCTTCATTAGTTTCTACCAAGAGCTCCGGTTTCCTCCAAAAGTCCAAAGACATACACATCAAGTGAATTGGAGATGGTTAATTAGCCCCAAGATGTGGCTGTGTGTCAGCCTTGCGATGGACTTTTAACCTGTCCTGGCATGGCTCTAGCACCCCCTGTGACCCTGGTTAAGTATAACCAGCTCGGGAAATGGATGGATGGATTTACTGCATGTAGCACAAAGTGAGGGTTTTTCTATGAGTTTAACTTCCTGATATTCTTGAGTAATCCCAAGGACCCTCCTGAGACATCAAGTATTGGCCTAAAACATATAACATTATGCAAACAGGGAAACCAGTCACGCAGATAAGTAAATGTGAGTAAACTGAACAAACTGCTGTTTCAAGATAAGAGAGGATAAGAGACATATATCAATCTGAATTAAAGGTTTTTACACGGGGGTTTGGTGAAGTAATCTGCATTTAGCTTGACACTATGCATGGATGTAGTTAGATCACATATAAGGGCTAGCATTTAAAAAAATGATTTCACATCTTACCTTAACCACAGGACCCACCAGTATCTGTCCCTGCTCAGGAGGAATCAATTAATATTGTCCATTATAAAATTGATTAAAAGTTTGTAAATTCCTTTGACACAGTTTTTGGAATAGAATTCATACTTCAAATCCATCAAACACTCAAATCCCCCAAATGTTCTCCGTCCTGCAAAAATGAAGCTTTCGGTAGACTCAAGTTCCTCAGATTAAAGGTTGTAAGACATTTTTGCATTTTGTTCCTAGGTGGTGAGGACAATGCCTTGAGATTACTCTTGTTTAAGGGGTGAAGATGGAAATCCTTGACCAACTCAGGGTGGACTTGATCACAGGGAAACTATGTATTTAATACATTAAGAAATCCCAGTGCACTTCCTTGGCACTTACAAACATCTTTTATTGATTTTCAGTGTATTCTTTTATTAAGTTAATTCTTCTTTAATACTATTTTTAAGCTTAATATTTTTATTCTATTGCTGCAACGCATATTGAATAATGTTTGTGTATGCTAATGAGCTTTATAAAAAGACTTGACAGTGTGCAGAGATGCTGAAGCAATGTTTACTCAAACCTGGACATGTACTGACATGGGGAAAAAGTGTAGACATGGTGCATGGTGGGATGAAAGAGAACAGGTGTATTAACAGATATGTATGTTTCATGTATTACACTGAAACCCCAGCTATTTAGTACAAGGGAACCTTCCAGGTTCCATTTGTTTAGTCTTAGACTGATAGGCTTTTTTTTACTGGATGTCTTACATTTCAATACAGTTCTGTCTTTGTGGACTAAACTGTGGGGTTTTTTAACTGGTTTTGTACATCATGTCTAACGTAATGACAAGCTACTCATTGTCCATTTTAACAGCTCCGCTGACCTATAGGTGCACTCTGTAGTTACGATTATAGATTATAGTCCATCTGCTTCTCTGCTTCATTTGTCAACCCCCTTTACTCTAGTCATCATTGGCCATTTTTTATGTTTAATTTATTTTGTAGTTCAATTTTATTTTCAAAAATGGAAGTATGTATAAAAAGTCTCCTTTTTATAATGTGTGGAAAAGCTGTTTTTTATGGTGTCTTAATCTGCTCAAGCCATTAATTGATTATTTTCAGAATCTTTACAAACCAGTGAGAAATACAGTGAGAAATACAGTCTCTAAACAATTATCAAAAAATAGTCAAAGCATAAGCAGACAGATCCTGTCCCTGCCTCACACTCAGGGTCAGTGACTGTCTGTAACTCAGACGTTACTGAATGAGCAGACAGCATGAGCCGCAATGGAGAATTAACTTGCATTTTGTGATTGACATGTAAACATTCACACATTTTTGTTGTTATTAGGGATTAAATTAGTAAAAGAGACACATACTATGGTCTGCATAGCGGGATGCTCTTGAAGATGGGCGGACATATTTTATGTGTTTCCTGCCTTGGTAGCCACTTTGTACCCACATTTTTTGCAAATGTCCTCAAGGACAAACCCATATTCCCTTTTGGGTATATCCAAAATAATCTAACGTGACTAATTTTTCAGGAGGTGAAGAATGGGTGGTGTCAGTTTTGTCTCTCTCTGCCATTTTTTTTTTTTTGCTGCATATGTGTGTGTGCATGTATATGGTCAGTGGAGCTGATAAAATGGCATCTATAGATCCAAGCCCAATAAGGCCAGAATGAATTGGATCTACACTGTATATATACTACCTGTCAAACGTTTGGACACACCTTCTCATTCAACGATTTCCTTTGTTTTTATTATTATATATATTATACACTACCAGTCATGTATCAACCCACATGTTGCAAAACTGTCAGTATTATTTAGAGTGTTCATAAGTTTAATCGGTGCCAAGTGATTTATTGGCATGTGGCAGTCATGTTGATTACATTTGTCGAAATGTTTTCATAATTTTTTAAACGGACTAGTTGTTGTGCAGAACTGGAGAATATTTAGCCGTGTGTAAAAAAAAACTTATGATTAACATTCTAACTTCTGTAGATAAATTAAAAAAATAAACAGAATTTGGATATTTTTTGTCTGGTAATTAGAAAATGCTTACATGAACATGTAAGTTTCATGGTGATTGTTCATTGTTAAGCCTGTCAAATGCTTGCTGAAATCAAATTAGCTAACTGGCAGCTATACATTTTGAGCCCTTAGGTTCCCACTAATTCTCTCAAAGATGCAGCATTGGCAGTACAATTTACAAGATTTGTACTGTTACAGATACAGATATTTAGCATTTCATGTGGCCCCTAATGACAAACTTGCGCTAAAATTGATAAGCAGCCAAAAACAGAGAATGCCCTGCTGGGCCCAGTGAATGGAAAGTTTATGTTTAAAAACAGAAAGATGGAACAGTTGATAGGAGTATCGTTATCTGCAGTTCATGCAATAAGGATTTTTTGTATAATCAGAGTCAGGGGTGTCTGAAGCATTTTTAAAGTGGGAGGGACATGGGACATACTGTAGGGGGGGGACTGGAATGGAAGGGGTTGGGTAAAACCTGTAGCGTGTTTTTTTTAAGTGTGTGTGTGTGGGGAGGGTTCAGCGCCCATGTCGGAGTACATCAGGTCTAAAAATATGAAATCAGCGCAAAGCATAACCCGGCAGTCCGAGCCAGCACAGCTCCTGATACCATCACCACCTGCAAGCCACACTGGACCAGGCACTCAGACCCGAAATGAGCATGTCTACCTGTGACCCACTAACAAAATGGTGTCTGAGATTATTTTGTCACATTATTGGAGAAATAGTGTGAAGGGGGTGTTATTCTATAGTTAGTTCGAAGTTATAACTGTGGCTTGTGATGCCTTGTATGCATGTGCACCAGAACCATTACATTATTATATATTATATATGTCCCTCCACTTTTAAAAATCATTAGTTTTGTCTCCCCACTTATCAACCCAGCGATCTGTGTGAGGGAAACACGCGAGATGCTGAGGGCAGCATGTGATAGACCAACACAAAGTAGCTTTGCTGGGTTTTTTTTTTGCTGTTTGCCACAAGCCATGTAGGGAACACAGCAAACATGTGGAAGAATGTGCTCTGGTCAGATAAGACCAAAATTGAATTATTTGGCCTACATGCACAACTGCCATGTGTTGCGAAAATCTAACACTGCACATCAACCTGAACACACCATCACCACCATGAAACATGGTGGGGGTGGCCTCATGCTTTGGGGATGCTTTTTTCAGCAAGGAAAGAGTTGATGGGAAGATGGATGGAGCTGAATTCAGGGCTATTCTAAAGGAAAACCTGTTAGAGGCTGCAAAAGACTTGAGACTAGGGCGGAGACTCACCTTCCAGAAGGACAACGACACAAAACATTAAAGCAGAGATACAATGAAATGGTTTAGATCAAAGTATGTGTTAGAATGGCCCAGTAAAAGTTCAGACCTCAATCCTATTGAGAATCTGTGGCAAGACTTGAAAATTGCTGGTAACTTCTGATCTGCTGACTTTTTCTCACTTTGTTCAAGAAGTAATCAGCCTGCATCAGGCTGCACCTAATCATACAGACAAAACAGCACATTCAAATGAGCTCTTCTTTAGATGTGTGCAGCAGGGCTGGCATGGACTTTGAGGTGCTGAAGTGAACACCTTGTTCTCTGAGCTCTTCCAGGTGCTGGTGAACAGACCTCTGAGAAATCACAAAGCAGATGAATATCAGTCAATACTGATTTATAGACTGATGATTAGTGTTTGAAATAAAGAGTAATTTAACATAATTCACAGGTTTGCTGTGCATTTCTACAAGAACAAGCATAATGAGTGAAATTACAGTATTTTTCCATCGCAAAAAAGAGCCTTGATCCAACCTGATCTGATTAGTTATACCATGGCACTCGGTGGCTTAAGTAACATAGAAAGATACGTATATCCATAGTTATCGTAGGAAACTAACAGATGAACAGCTACATATGTTATAGCATGTTTCACTGTTGCTAACATCTTTACTATATAACACTATAAGCATAAATAGTTGGCAAAAGTCACAATAAATGGGACTGTTCTACATTAAACCCCACATCTGTGACATTCTATTGGTGCTAAAATCCACCTTGAAAAACACACATGTTGTTCTTTTGTATATTTTTACTTCCTTTAAACTTGATCATACAGCAAAACATAATTTACCAAAAAAGTGTTTGGTATGGTTGACTGTGTTGAAGCACTACGGATACCTGTAAATCACTGTTATATGGAGAAAACCGTACAGACATGGTTTATGCTGTAATGCTTAACCATGTCTTTATGGTGCTGTAGATGCTGCAGATCACTGATAAAGGATTCAAGGTTACCTCCTAAGACCTAGATTCCTGAGGAACACAATTAGCCTCAGCAGACTGCAGATGCTGAATTTCATGAGCGGGGTCATGGCGGATGATGCGTTAAAAGGTAAGACATTATAAGACTTTAACTGCACTAGTATTACACTAGCAATACACAAAAGTGTATTGCGTTATAGTATTTGCAACACTCATTTATATCTAGAAATGTATAGCATTGTTGAATTTAACTATTCGTATTTCATATTACTCATTCACTGATAGACTGCTAAGAAATGGAACACAGGGAAAATGAATGTGAACATACAAAAAAGAAAAACTTCTGTCCATGCCAATAAACTTACCAGTAGATCTGTAATATACATTTGGTGTCCATGTGGTTTATACAAATTTTTTCATTAGAGGCTGCACATTAAAGGTTAGAATAAAACCAAATAAATGTATTAATACAGCAAAACTAAAATTGGTGTCAGAATAGACATCATTCTTTAAGAAGATTTCACAAAAAAGCAACAAATATTCTGAATGCGATGGAGCTTCCTAAAGCTGTCGGGAACAAAGTTATTAAAAATTAAATGAAAAAAGCTACAGAGCACTCAGACCTGGCAGTACAACTGGTTCAAAAATATGCAAAGGGAAAATGCATGAAACCACAACGAATCATTCATGGCAAGAATTCTCTCAGACTAATTATAAGGAAAATAAGAGAGAAATTGTCCATCAGTTGGAAAAAGTTGTACGAGAACCTGAAACAAAGATTAATGCATGAGGAACCGGTATCACCTTCAAGTTCAAGGTGCCATGCCGGCTTCACAAAACTCAGCAGCGCTTCACTAGACAGATACACAGTAGAAACCCAGAGGACCTTCACTCTGGTTGTCACGTTCAGGGTACAAAGACAATACAAAGTTCCAGAGGACATTCACTCCAAGCAAACTCAAACACTGGAAGGGGGATTCTGCTGCAGAGTCGACTCTTTCTCGAAGCTTTAGCAAGCCCTCTGTCATACAGGAGCCAGTACAAATACTCCACGCTCCGTGGAGCTCTCTGAATGCAAAGGCGTTCACCCTCACGCCTGTAAACACACGGGAAAGAGACACACAAGAGAAGTACAAGTCAAGTACCAAGCAGCAGGTGTTAACAAAAGAATCCAGCAGCGTATTGCTTGGATGGCAGGCTCTCTTGACTGCCACTTAGAGAGTGAGCTGGTACCAACTGGAAAGTCCTTCTAAGGTCTCTGCCTTCTTCCCCTTCTAGTGACTACAAAACATGCAAACAGGAGTAACAACATTCTTCTTTCAATAACATAACCCAAACCAGAACCCAATGTTGTAACTGGGCAACCACGCAAAGATTCTGTGGCTCGGCTGGGCTTTTAAACCCACACGCACACACGGACAGCCAATCACACAGACAATCAACTCAATAACAAGCAGTACTTAAATCAAACACAAGACATGTGGATATGTCGTTAGGTACCTAGCAACCCAGCTAAAGAGCTAACGAAGCCCTACTACTTACACCTGGGTTACCTAGGCACCAAACGACCACACGCACAACAAACCCTGACATCATAATTACATGCCCAGAGTTGTGTACCACCTAGTACTCGGGCAACGTGCTCCGTTGGGAGCGTGATTGAGACAGACCAGACGTGACAACCATTTGTTTGCCTGCGGGCCGTGTGGCTTTTGTTTTGATTACTAGCTCCTTCTTAGTCTTGCCCCTTCATCAGTGTATTCACCTGTGTCTCTTTTGTCAGCAGCACCTGTGTCTGAAAAGCAGGGTCCATTCACTGTTGTTCCTATCAGCCATTTCTGTCTGTGTTTCAGCTCTGAACCTGCACATGACTCTCCACTCTGCCTCATGCTGCTCAACCCTTGTTGGACCTTTATCAGCACCGTCTGTTGAGCGTGTTCGAGTGATTGTAGTATTGTAAAACATTCTTTCTGAGTTTGTTTAGAACTGCGCGGTTCCTGTGCTGTTTTGTGTTTGCGTTCACCACCCTGTTGTAAATAAATAGTATCTAGTAAAATACCGCTGCTAATACATCCCTCTGAATCA
>JBBPCX010067084.1:0-13694 GCA_037974365.1 Hydrocynus forskahlii | reverse complement strand
GAGAACAGAAGGGAAAACTAATACACAGGAGACAGGGACCGGGACAGACGGGACGAGGGCGAGGTGACCGTTACAAATTAAAATGAATGGATAACTTTATTGCACAGACTCAAGGACTCATTTCACTAAATGTTGTACATGAGTGACTATATCTGTGCCAAATAAAGAATCTTGAATCTCAAATCTCTTGAATTGCAGGAGTGGAGGTGGGAAACACAGTAATCAATCAATTTTACCATTATTCGGTTTGAATGTCACAAGAGTGGGGCTGGATAGGAGGGCACATTCTTCTTCTTCTGCTCTCTACATAAATATGAGCAGGATGGGTTTTGGATGCACAGATTGTACTACTGTTGTTTTGTTGGGCCTGTTTTTATTTGAGGCGTACAGAGTGCAGGAAGATGGAACTGAGCAGTCCGTGACTGCAGAGTTTGAGGTACGAGGCTGGTGCAGAGCGTGAGGCGGAGTGGTGAAGATGAAGGTGTGAACATTTTTTCACTTTAATCTCAAGTCTCAGATCGAACAGAGGTTTGCCTCCAATCATCACCCCCCGCCCCTCCCCCCTTCTCTCTCACATCCCTTTTCTCTCTTTCTCTGTCCCTTGCTCTCTCTCTCTCTCTCACACACACACACACATCCATTTTCTCTCTTTCTCTTTCTTGATCTCTTTCCTCTCTCTTTATAAATGTCTCTCTCTATCTCTCTCTCTCTCTTTCTCTCTCCCGCTCTCACTCTGCCCCGCTACAGCTCTCTAGTTCTCTCTCTTTATGAATGTCTCTCTCTCTCTCCATCTTTCCTCTTTATAAATGTCTCACTCTCTTTTCTGCTCTCTCTCTCTCTCTCTCTCTCTCTTCTCTCTCTCTGTCACTCTGTCCCTCTACCTCTTTCTCACTCTTTCTCTCTCTCACGCTTTCTCTCTCTCCATCTCTTCCTCTCTCTTTATAAATCTATCTCTCTCTGTCTAACTTGCTCTCTCCCTCTGTCTCTCTCTCTCTCTCTGTCCTTCTACCTCTCTCTCTCTGTCCTTCTACCTCTCTCTCTTTCTCTCCTCTCCTTCTCTCTCTAAAAATGTCCCATGTCCCTCTCTCTATCTGTCTATCCATTTTTCTCTCTTTCTCTCTCTCTCCCTATTTCTTGTTCTCTCTCTCTCTCTCTCTCTCTCTCTCTCTCTTTCTCTCTCTCTCTCTCTCTCTCTCTCTCAATTAGCTGCATCCCTGAAATGAACAGTGTGTCACATGTAAAATATGTCACCATGAAGCTGCCTCTTCCTTTAACTGGACTGAGCATCTGTGGCCTTCATTACAGTATAAATATTTAGCCAATGACTAACTAAGTCACAAATAAATAAGTAAATAAATAATAACTTAAAAAAAGATTTTTATGGCAAAAATTATTTTTTGTGCTTCAAACTTCCGGCACCCGTGAGGTCAGCTACCGTGCTGAATGCTTCGACCCTACTTCCATTCTTTTGGATTATTTTTGTTATTTATCTTTCTCTGTCTGTTTTTTTCCGACAGAGATACTCTTATTTCTATTGGTCTACAATATACAAACTTATCTGTGTTCGTAACCCTGGATCTTACCGGGCCGAAGGAGATCCTGAGGGAGAACAAAGGATGCGACACAAAGCGACGCCCCCGAGGGAAACGAGCCAGCAGCAGGAACTCGCACACATCGCGCTCCCATGCCAAGCATCCTGCCAGCCAATGTTCAGTCCATCAAGAACAAGCTTGAAGATCTCAGGGCCAGAGTTAAGTTCCAGAGAGGCACTCGGGACTGCAACCTCCTCTGCTTCACCGAGACATGGCTGAACCCGGCGGTACCGGACCACGCATGGACAGAACAACTGAGTCGGGGAAGGCCAGAGGTGGTGGAGTGTGTCTGATGGTAAACAACAGCTGGGGCGACTGTGCGAGCCTCTCTCTCCTCACACGATCCTGCTCACCCAACCTGGAACTGCTGATTATTAAATGTCGCCCGTTTTATCTTCCTCAGGAATTCACTGCGGACATCGTCTGTTCTGTTTACATTCCACCTGACGCAGACTCGGACACTGCCTCATGTGAACTACAAGAGGCTCTCACACGACACCAGGCACTACATCGGGAGGTGGCGCTCATTGTGATGGGAGACTTTAATCGAGTTAACCTTAAGCGCACTCTTCCGAGCCTCAAACAGCACATTACCTGCCCCACTAGGGGCACAAGGACACTGGACCACTGTCACACTCCGTTTGAGGGCTGTTATAGATCTCAGTCTCTGCTGGCGTTTGGGAAATCGGACCATGCCGCCATTTTCCTTATTCCTGTTTACAAACAAAGGCTAAAACAGGAAGCGCTGGTCACGAGGGCGATCACATGGATGGACCAATCAGTGGCCGTGCTGCAGGACGCGCTTGAAGACACAGACTGTTTCGGCGCAGCTCTGATGACGTCAACATGTTTATGGAAGCGGTTGTAGGATTGGTTGGGAAACTAGAAGATGATACAGTGGAGTCATCAGCACGTTTCCCAACCAGGAGCTGTGGGTGGATAAAACCATCCGCGATGCTCTGAGATTGTGCACCGCTGCCTACAAGGCAGGGCTCGTCTCCGGGAACATGGACCAACACAAGGCTGCGTTCTACCAGGTGCACAGAGCAGTAAAACAGGCAAAGTGGAGCTACAGGAAGAAACTAGAGTCCCAACTACAACAGTGTGACTCTAGGAGCCTGTGGAAAGGACTAAGGACAATAACGGACTATAAACAAACATCCTCCTCAGTGATGAGAACTTCACTGGCTGATGAGCTGAACACGTTTTCTGCTCGCTTCGACACTGCATCCAACAACGCCACTTTAAGCAGCAGTGGAATTAGCTATGCACACACGGAGAGCGCCGGTGAGGGGAATGCTCTCATCATTACAGAGCACGCTGTGAGGAACGCCTTCAGGAGAGATCTTCAACCTGTCCCTGGCTCAGGCAGTGGTTCCCACATGCTTCAAACAGTCCATCATTGTCCCTGTACCAAAGAAACAACAGCCTGCTTGCCTGAATGATTACCGCCCAGTAGCACTGACCTCTGTTGTGATGATACTGACCTCAGTTGTGATGATACTGACCTCAGTTGTGATGATACTGACCTCAGTTGCGATGAAGTCCTTTGAGCGACTGGTCAGAGACTTCATCACATCTTCACTTCCTGCCACCATGGATCCACTATGGACTAATTGTTCCACTGACGATGCCATCTCCCATCTGCTGCACACAACCCTATGTCACCTGGACACGGGCAGTGGAATTATGTTAGGATGCTGTTTGTGGACTATAGTTCAGCATTTAACACCATAATCCCCTCGAAGCTCTTCATTAAGCTGAAGGATCTGGGACTCAGTCCATCACTTTGTCAGTGAGTCATCAACTTTCTAACAGACAGGCCAGAGTCAGTGAGGGTGGGAAAACATGTCTCTCCCTCTATTTCTCTCTGCACTGGAGCTCCACAGGGCTGTGTTTTAAGCCCCCTGCTGTACTGGCTGTACACGTATGACTATGTAGCCACGTCAGATTCCACCTCCATCATCAAGTTTGCGGACGACACTGTTGTGGCGGGCCTGTTGTGGGAAGGCTTACCTGGAGGAGATCAGGAACCTGGAGAACTGGTGCCAGGGGAACAACCTCCTCCTAAACATCAGCAAGACTAAGGAGCTGATTGTGGACTTCAGCACGAGGCAGGGGAGGAACCACCAGCCTCTCTACATCGGCGGGACGACAGTGGAGAGAGTGGAGAGGTTCCGGTACCTGGCTGTTCACATCACTCAGAACCTGTCATGGACCTGCAACACTAACACTCTGGTGAAGAAGGCCCGTCAGCGTCTTTTCTTCCTGAGACGTCTCAGGGACTTTCACCTGCCTCAGAGGGTGCTCGAGAGCATCCTGACGGGAAACATCTGCACCTGGTTTGGGAACAGCACCAAGCAGGACAGACGAGATCTTCAGGAAGTGGTGTGCTTGGCCGAACACCTCATTCACTCTGAGCTTCCTGACCCACAGTGCATCTACACCAAGCAGTGCCAAACTAAAGCCAGGAAGATCATGAAAGATCTCATCCTGACAATGGACTGTTGAGGTCAGGGAAGCACTTCCACGCCCTTAAAGCCAAAACAGAGAGAATGAGGAAGAGCTTCTTCCCTCAGGCTATTCGGGCCCTGAACCAGGTGCAGATCCAGTCTCTGTAATTATCTCTGTAATTATCTCCTATAGGTTTATGCACCTGCACTTTAACATCTGGAACATCTGGAACTGTGACTCTCAGTCATATTATATTTATATCCACATTAATACGCCACCCCATATAGTTCTTATATGTACCTCATACATTCAGGTAAAACCTGCACTTTATTATCCAGAACTGCTATTACTGTGTCAACACAATCAGTCTTGTTGGTGATGCACCTGCACTTCATCCATTACTGTCATACTGTTTTTCTGGTCGGGCGTTGCAAAAAGCATTGATGGTGTATGTGACAAATAAAATCTGAATCCGAATCTGAATCTGAAAAATATATACATCAAACATTTTAAATATATAAACCAAAACCATATATTCTCAATGTAAACATGCAATATTGTACAAATGTAGCAGACAGAGGGATGGAATGACAGACAGACAGATTTCTGTCCTTTTTTTGAGTCAGAGCTGCTATTCCTGCTCGGGGCTGTTAAAGCTGGTCTACTTTTGACTGATGTCAGTCTGAGTGGTCCTGGCAGCTGAGTCCTGTCACAGTAATATGATCTCTGTGATGCCGTCTTAACCAGCATCAATCACATCCTTCTGAGTAGGGAATTAACTGTAAGTGCATTAAGGGAACAAGCAGTTCCTCACTGAGCTCCTCATTGCGAGTGGGTCATATGGCTGCTGGGACGGGATATTAAAGAGCCTATATCAAAGAAAACAACATTTTTATTATCTTTCTGTAATAAAACCTCCAAAACGTACCACCTCTTGCAGGCGTTCATTAAAAAATGCCACAAAAGCTTCAAAAGCTACATGTTTTGCTGATGTGAACACACCACAGCACACAGTGTGAACAGTGTGAAATTCTCCCTCTGTATTTAACCCATTCACCCAGTGAAGCAGCGGGCAGCCAGGAACACAGCAGAGTGTGGGCATGGTACCTTACACAAGAGTACCTCAGTGGTGCCACTAGCAGTCCTGGGATTCAAACCAACAACCTTCTGATCGCAGGGGCAGCTCCCTGGCCATTAGACCACCAGCTGCCCAGTGATACCACAGCCGTCCATGTCCAGGAGGCAAATGAAGGGTAGGATGGCCCTCCCTCTCTCAGCATGATGCAGGCATCTGTTAGCCTATGTAGCAGAACTGGTGGTTAATGTTCTCCTCCAAGCGTGTTGATCTGTCCAGTGATGTTGGATTAGCAGCAGTTTAAAAAGATACTCGTAAAAACCCAGCTTTCATGTGGAATTGGACCCTAAATTCAGGAGAAAAGTGGGTACCTTCACTGTTTTTTGTGATGTCATGAAAACCAACACATTTCTATGAATCCATCTTTTCAGCCTACAGCAGTTCAGTTATAAAGAGTGTTCCACTTCTGCCTGCTTTTCCAATGAGGCACAAGACAGGGCAGCCAATCAGAACACATGTCAGTCTTAAAGGACCGGTAACATCTGTTTAATTCTGAAGGATAAAGGACGAAAAAATGTATAATGACTTTTTGGAGCATAAAACCACACAAAGATCAGTCATGTCAAGTGAAGTAGTCAAGTAGGTTTTATTGTCATTTCAACCATATACGCACAGTACACAGTGAAACGAAACAACGTGCGTCCAGGACCATGGTGCAACACAAGAACAGAAACAGAAATGCCACAAAACGACAAGTGCGGACAGGACGAAAGAGAGTGCAAGAAAAAACACAAGAGCAACAAAACAACCAGAAGATAAGATTTAGCACAATCAACAATAGCTACAGTACAAGTCTGGATGAATGCAGTATTATGACAGATTATAAGATTATAAGTAGACTTCAAGGGGGGAAAATAAAATGCAAGTGAAATACAAGACTGAAATGATAATGTAGGAATTTACATCAGTACGGTTAGTATAAGTAGGTATTAGTAGATATTGATACTACGAGGCAGCATCATTATACTTGAGGATGTTATAGACCATAATTATAATGACAATCCACATCAAGATACATGAACGATAAAAGCATATTCTACAAGACATTAATATATCCGTAGAAGACTCGATTCAAACACGTATCAAACACAATCCCATTCTTAAAGAAATACATCAGTTAATACTGCTAATGTTGTTAATAAACAAAAGTCAATTAACATTCTTTAAACATAGCTTCAATTCACTGTTAGCAACATTAGCATGTGTGGTTGAACTATTCCTTAAAACTACAGGTTCCTAATCAGGTGTTTGGCTTGAGGGACCTTTCCAATGTCTGAAGGTTCTTTAAACTTCATGCTCATGCATTTAATCTCCAGAAACAGTATGTTAGAGGTTCTCTAAAGTCATTTGTGTTTTTTTTCTTAGAACCGAACTACTAATTGTTCATGGAAACACCCACAAGTTTGCGGAAAACCCAAATTTCCTCTGCATTTTTTTTCGTGGCTGTTTTCATGGCAATTTATCATTTTTCATGCATTTTGTGCTGAATTATTATGAAAAATATAATTTACCAATATTGTAACATAAATATCAACGTGAATTCAGCTACATTTTCATATAAAATATAACTGTATACATATAACTGTATTTTTTGGTACTGTTGAGAGAACACAAAGAAAGACGTCTTGGGATGGTGAAATGCCACTGTACTCAGAGGCGGGAGGGATAAAAGTAGCCAATCAGAGAACGTTATTTATTTCTCCTTGCTGCTGATTGGCTGCTGCCCTCTGACGCATCTCGCGTGGAGCATCTCGAGTGTTTCTCTGAGTGTTCTCCTGTTTTTCATTTTGTTCTTCATAAAATCCATTTTTATTACTGTAAATTAAATTAATGTATCACTGTATTTACCTGCTTATACCAAAGAAAATGACAGCAGTTTAGTGTAAACTGTTACAGCGGTTTACTGTATTTATGAATTTAAGCAAAGCCAGAGTCTGAAATTGAAGCAAAAGCCAGAGTCTGAAGTTGTCTGCTAAATGACAAGGGCAGTTAAGGACCAGATCTCAGAGACCTCATTTTTTGTGAAACTGCAGAACATATTGAACCTGTCCAGGCTGTTCGGAGTTCTAGGACAGGCCACAGTACCCCCTGAGACCCTGGTTAATGTAAGCGGCTGAGATAATGGATGGATGGAAAATAATCTCCAGGGGCTTTAATGTGAAAAGTGCCAGAAAAAAAAAGTTCTACAGTTCAAGGGCAGTCAGAGGAAGGAGAATCGAGCACTGGACCAAGGAGTCATGAATCATCTACAACCAGCCAGGCTTGGTGTTCTGCCATTTCATGGGAGGTGAACCGGAAAAGTTTTGACCGCGCAGGTTCTCCTGATTTTTACACTTTCATAAAGATCTCCATTCGTGAAGACACGTTCAAACTCCGAACACCCCCTGAAGCCAGAATCTGGATGCAAACACACAATGAGGCCAGTGAGTAGTGAATAAAGGGCTCACCTCACTAGATTATAAAATCCATGCTTTTCTAACAAATTGTAAGAAAAGCTGTTAAAATATTTTGTTAAACAATAATAATAATAATAATAATAATAATAATAATAATAATAACAAGAAGAAGAAGAAGAAGAAGAAGAAGAAGAAGAATTAACTAGATTGTATTTCTGTGAGAAAATGTGAAGTTTGATTGCATGGTTGCTATTAAACCAGAGTTTGGAGACAAAATAAGTTTGTGTTTAAAAAAACATTCCGCTCATAACGAGGTCTCTCTTCACTCAGCGCTGTTTTTCACCTCGGAGGGGGACGTTAACTTGCTGTATATTATCAAGCCATTTATGGTGAAGGACGGCTGAAAACGAGTGGAGTAAAAATAATTACAACAATAAATAAGCATATTATGCAGCTAATCCAATCAACATATTTAATTTCTGACAAACATTTTTAGAGTTTCAGCTTTACTCCTGCTTGTCTTTGTCAGAGCTCCTTATAGCCAAGCTCGACTATTAAGACATGGAAAGAGACTTTAGTGTGTTTTTTCATTAAAAATACAAAGACAAGAAAGGATTATACATAACAATTCAACTTTCTTGCAACTTCAAAGTTGCCCTGGGGGCTTTTACCCCTAGTAGGGGCAAGTGGCTCCTTTTAAAGATTTTCTTTTTTTGAATAAAAGCAAAACTGACCACTGTTCCAGTTTCTTTCCTCGCACTGTGCATCGCCATCCTGGACGCATCTGTAAGTTAACCCACTTAAGAGTGTTCTCAGAACGCTCCTCTTCTCCAGCGCAGCCGTGGCTGAGCAGGCCGGACCACTGTAGACGAGATAAGGGCTGATTAGGCCACTGACTGCACAGTGAGTTCCAGGGGCAGGTCTGGGGTTAATGGGGCAGTTCATCTCAGTGGCAGGAGCACTACTGGTGGCCCAGTTCTCTCTCTCTCTCTCTCTCTCTAATTGTGAACAGATGTCGCCTGCCCGGTGTGCAGGTGTGCAGGTGGGCCGTCTTTATGAATGAAGGCTGTGTTGTGTGTGGAGTGTGTGAGGGGTAATCCGGTCTGTGTGTAACTGAGACAGTCTGTTGGTGTCGGCTGTTGACGTCAGCGGCGTCCGGACGGAGTGTATTTAAATCCCAGTGTGTCTTTGACTGCTCACACCCAGAGAGAGAAAGGGCAAGAGAGCAGATCCACACACACACACACACACACACACATACACAAATACACACAACAGAGCCTCCTGACCATCACCACACACACCAAGGTAAGATCATCCTACACGTATTTCTACTATATATCAGTCAGTAAGTACTAAGAGTGTCAGTATTGTCTTTAATTATTCAGTAGCTTCCGTGACTTACTAAGCAATAACTATATATTTTTCAGATATCTGTGAATTATTCCATAAAGTCTACAAATTATTCAGCAACAGCTTTGCATTATTCACCAGTGTCTATAAATTATTCAGTGACTACTATCAGTAGTTGGTAACTAATATCATAATTCATTAACAACTATAAATGATTCAGTAACTACCGTACACTACTCAGTAATGTCTATGAGTTATTCAGTATCTACTACAAACTATTCAGTAATTACTGTCTTTATTCAGTAAATTCTGTAGTGCCAGTTTAGGGGAAGTGTTTTTTTTTTTTTGTCGACGGGGAAGGGGGTGTAATTTTTAGATTGGGGTGTCATTTTTTTTACGGGGTAAGCAACTAATTTTGATGTCGATGGGGCCGAATTCTACCCCTGGATTTGAACCTAATATTTTTACAAAGACACCCACTACCTTTTTTCAACATAATCTCATCCTGCATCTGTAGCATGTGGCTGGTTAGCATGGACGATTTTCTTTCCCAGGCTGGGAAGAGATGGCAGAGATGACTTCAGACAGCAGCAGTGCTAGCAGCAGTGCTAGCAGCAGCGTTAGCGTCAGTGACGGGTCCGGCTGTCCAACACGAGCAGTCAACGGACCCCTCACTCCCAGGAGAGGACCACTCAAGTTCAAGCAGAGGATGACGAGGCACTTCAAAAGCAAACCACCCAAGAGGGGAGATAAAGGGTAGGTCTAACGCAGGGCTGCAGTCCAACACACCTAAACCACGTTTCCACAGGTGTACAGGAACCGTGCTGTATGTACACCACACTACGGTGGTACATCCTTGTGGAGCACACTTTGATTTCCGGTGTTTCTCAGAGTTTCCGACTCCTTTCTCTCTACGCTTTATGGCCAGTCGTCGTCCCAAAACCGCGTCCATGGAGTCGAACCAGAGTGGAACTTTTTTCTGTCCGAGCTGCTTTTGTTATTGTTGCCTTGTATTATTTATATCCTTGTTAGAGCTGTTTTCTCTGAATTCTTTAGTCATACGACAAATGTCTAACCCAGATGACTTGTTAGTGGCGTACTGGAACACCTTCGTGTTTCTCACAGTGGTAAAGATCATTTTGAGAGTGTCAAAGTGACAAACTCCCGCTGCAGTTTATCTTCAGTCCATACAGTCAGTAGTGCTTGTACTGCATCGACTTCGCCATTACTGTAGGCCAAGTAACTGTGATGTCTTAGGTGTGTTTTAGCAGGGAACTGTACTGGAGTAAATCCTGCTACAACTGGAACTGGCCTATGTCAGTTTTTTAAAACTGTCAAAAAGTATGTCAATTCTCAAACCGTTGTATGATTATCACTTGAATAGATGGAATTTCCTCATTTATTTCTTCTCTCCTTTAGATTTGGAGATGAAATCCCTGGAATGGAGGGTCTCGGGACTGGTGAGTAGAACAGTCCTTCTAACTGAATCATACCACTGCATTTCATTTCCTCACTAAGAGCTATTGTGACAACTGCCTAACTGACTAACCTCGCCCTTAGATTACACCGTGGTGTGTCCATGGGAGGCCTTCAGCCACCTGGAGCTGCATGAATTGGCTCAGTACGGCATCATCTGAGCCAACAGCCTAAACCGTTCAACCATAACCATTCACCTGGACTCCTTACTGTAGATCTGTCTCAGAGCCAGCTCCTGCCCTACAATCATCCAGCTAAGTCACTCGCAGCTCGCTCTCCTGGCCGCTGTGCCAAAAACAGGAGTGAAAGCGAGAAGCCTGATAGAAGGATCCAAGTAGTTCTGTAGGTACTAGGATGAATGAATGGCAGATACAATTCAAGAACAGTTCAGTGTGTCGTAGGATCTTAAATCTCTCATGTTTCAATTCCGATTTTTAGTTAAAAAATGCATTGAACTCACAAATAGTTGTTTCCGACATTGTATTTAATATTGTTAAAATCTGTAAAATTATATGTGAAGATTTGGTGGGGGCAACTCAATATTATTATTATTTTACACGTCCATCTCAATATTAAGTGGGGAATTATTTTTCCTACTCTCAACACATCTGGATTTACCTGTTTGTTGTATTTGGTTGTTTTAAAACAGCAAGTTTAGTGGCTTAGTTGAGTCTCACGCTAAAAGCACTAAATTGATGAAGCTTCTCTCTCAGCTCTTGAGTAAAACTGCGGCACTGACCTGTGTTAGATCAGACCTCAGTGACCCTGTTTACACCTGGTCATTTCATGGGACTGGACTCTGGATTGTATCCTGACCAGATTTTAGCCACGGGTGTTGACACTTCTTAGACAAATGCATCTCCATTCAGCCAGACTATGTGGTCAATATGCAAAAATCAGCTTCCACACAAAGAGCAATTGCTCGTGCTGCTCCTTGTTTTTCTATTCTGTTTGAAAGGAAAGCACAGTTTTGCAAAACACATCAGTGTTTGCATGGAAATGGGTGCTAGGAATACTTACACTTCTGTTTCATCATTCATGAACCATAGTGTTTTGTAGGAAGACAGTGAAAAACAGCGAGGCGAGATGAAGTTGAACTAAACTGGAGTTGTATTGGGCTGACGGGCCCATCCAGAGTGAGATTTTCACGTCAGGAGAGGATCTGAAAGAGCAGTGGCTGCAGTCTGAAGGGCTGCCTCTTCCAAAAGCAGAACGTCGGGGGCTCCGTCACAGTACTGTGAGGGGTTTTGCCTGTGGAATGTGGCAAAAACAATCACACCTGCATTTTAATGTGACTCCGCCTAGTCTACATATAATCCAGATACTCAGGATGCATGAAGTGACCTGGTGTAAACTGGGTCTGTGTGTGTGAATGGCAGTGAAGAGAAGGAAACCTGAAATTCTTAACATTTTTAAAGGCATTGCTTAGTCGTTTTTTTTTTAAACAAGCAGAAAACCAACACAGTCCTACTGTAACATATCCAATTTGGTAAAGCGAGTTCTAACATACCAGTGTGAACTGTCATGTAGTGCTTATCTTGTATTTGTGTTTGCTGGATGTGTAGAGATGTCCACACTGTTTTGTTTTTAAAATGCTGAGTCACATTTGCTGCAATGGTGGATGATGTTTGGCCTTTCCTTTTATTCCTGGTGAAAATGCCTTTCCTTTTATTACTGGTGACTGTGTTAGTGATGCTGATGCTTTAGCCTCATTTTACTGTGCAGAGGTGGTTGATTTTCTGAATGTGGAACATGTAATAATGTTGCATTTATAATAAAAATGCCATTATATTCCATTTAGTGACTTCTCTGCCTAAATGGAAGAATTCATGCACCAGGGCCTGATCCTGACTGCTAGAGGCTGATCTGGGGTGCTAATATTAACGACAAAGCACTGACCTCACACGGCCTTCTGGAGGTTTCATTACTGTTTATTATTTATTTAATTACGGTTTATTATTTATTTCATTCTAAGGAAAAAAAGACCAAAGAGAATAAAAAAGAGAATAAAAGAGAATAAAACCTCACAGCTGCCCTTTTGCGTGTGTTAGCATTCGCTTAAGAGTGCCGTAACGTGTCATATAATATAATTAGAGGCTGCTTAATTGATTAAGTAATTGAAAGGTAAAATTTGATGTTCACAATAGCAGTGAATGGAACCAGATGTCTGAAAGGTTTCATGCCTCTAAAAGAAAGTAATCACTAGAAATAGTTATGAAAACATGTCTTGATGGTAGTTTTGAAAACTACCATTGCACATTAAGTAAAAAGGCCATTTTTGTGGAGTGGACATGACAACTCCTGGTTCTGTTTACCACCACAGTAATGAAACTTGTGTTTCTACAGTGAACCATTTCACATCTAACCCACTCTGAATGACTTTGCAATTTGAAGACATTAGAGGTATTTCCCTTTAACTTCTAGTCTAGATTCCAGTAGAGAGCAAATGAGTCTGCTGCTTGCTTCCCCTGCTCTTTCTGTCACTGAATAAAACCCCTAAGGGTTACTAAACCACACAAAGGTCAAGCATACCACACCAGCGCTCTGATTTTAAAATACAAAGTCACTTTGAACCTCTGCAAAAATTCATGTTCCCAGGCTGAAGTAACTGGGAAATGAAGGAACTGTAACATGGGCTTGACCAACAGTTCTTATACTGGACTGTTGTGTGGCCATGAGCCAGATCCTCATTCCAAAAGCATATTTGGCCTGCGATGCTCTTCTTACCACTGTAAAATACAGTAATTCGGCCTGTCCCACGTTGGAAGGGTTATCCGAGACGCACTCTGATGCCAGACAGTTGTGCTGTCCGTGTAACTGATTTAATAGGATTGAAGAAATAGGGCTAAGCTCAGTGTAAATGGATTGGGGCAGAATAATCCTATAGGACACAGTAATCCACAGGCACCTGTGCTGCAGACGGTCGCATCATCCTCATCTGTAGTACTTTTTTTTTTAATTCATTGTAACATTCATTTTAAAATTAATGGATTACAATTTAGGGAGCATGTGGTACATGTAATGTGACTGTACATTTAAATGGGTTCAAAGTATTGGGACAACTGACCATTACACTCACAGGGGTGTTGCATTCAAGTACATAGACTTTAATATGGAGTTGGTCCACCCTTTGCAGCTATAACAGTGTCTACTCTTCTTTTGGAGTTTCTGTGGGAATTTGTGTCCATTCATTCTGTAGAGCATTTATGATGTCAGACACTGATGTTGGACGAGAAGGTCTGGATCACAATCTCTGTTCCAGTTCATCCCAAAGGTGCTGGATGGGGT
>JBBPCX010067083.1:0-13698 GCA_037974365.1 Hydrocynus forskahlii | reverse complement strand
TTGTTCACAAAATGGCAAAATTTACCTTTGATGTACTTCTAGTAGTGTTTTGCCATCCAATTAGTCACTTTGCTAGAGGAGAATGTTGATTACAGCAGCGGTTTTTATACGTTTCCTCATTAAATAAGATTTGATTCAGGTGATCACTAATCGGTACCTCATATAGCAGAATGAGGTGCTTGTGTCAGTATTTAACGGACACTAGCACGGAATGGTCACATTGATAGAGATGCTGATTTAAAAATAAACTGTAGTGGTTTCTTGTTTTTCAGAGCTGTTTAAATCCATACATATTATCCACATGTATCTCCACTGTAAACGTACGTATATACACACACACACACGTATGTATAAACACAAACATGTTTGTATTTATATAATATTTTAATTTTCTAATTATATTTTATAGTAATAATAAAAGGGTTGTCTTATCTTATGGTGAAGTTAGCGTCTTAGTCATAATATTCTGTTCCACCTTAAATCTTGCCGCACACCCTAGAGCCTGCAGATTCTGTTGCCTTTGTAACAGCTGCAGGATTTAAGGTGGACCAACACATTTATAAAAGAAACTGGCTAATAGGAGCTAAATTCAGGTTTGTGTCTGCCAGCGACTTCCACTGAAGTATTATAGGTTTACTAAACGACCAGCAGAGCTGTCTAAAAGACACTGCAGGAGTTTATACCTGTCTCTTCAATTACAATGTTAAATTAAAACGCATAAGCACGTAGCTAAGCTATAGCTTTCAGGCTAATCTTTACAGTGGTAAGTTAGCTAGCAAGATAAATATTCTCTTTTAAACTACGAGAACGACAGCTGTTTCAACTTTAGCAGAAACTACAGAAACTACATTACAGTCTAGGCTTGCATAAACTCAAAAATAAAGATTAAAAAGTTTGTTAAATACCTCATTTTTTCACACATACAATCATGTTTTGATTTCCAATTCTTCCTGAGTTTGCTTGCGCATGCGCAGCGTCTAGTAAACAAAACAGGTTGCCACTAGGGGGCTCTCTGTTCCAAAAACCAAAGTCAATGAGTGCTGAAGTCAATAAGTGCTGAAGTCAATGAGTGTTAAGTGAGGACCCCAGGTCCACTTCTGAGTCCAGGACTGAGCTGTGTACACTCTGAATATGTACGGTCAAACGTTACTCCTAATTATACTACTTTTGCATTGTTCTGTATGTCTTATGTCTATTGCACTATGTGGACACTGAGGAATGTCAACTTCACCATTTTGTCTCTCTGTATACTACCAGACTAAAGACACTACTAAGCCCAGGACTGAGGACACCAACTCTACTACTGAGTCCTGGACTGAAGACTATTACTCCACTACTGAGGACATCAACTTCACTACTGAGTGCTGGACTGGGGACGTCAACTTCCCTACTGAGTGCTAGACAGAGATCAGCTCCATGTTTAACAGTGTGACTGAGCACTATTACTCTACTTCAGAGTGCTGAAGTAAGGACACAATTATCACTACTGAGTGCTGGACTAAGAACACAAGTTCCAGAGCTGAGTGCTGGACTGAGGACAAAAACTCGCCAACACCACTACTGAGTGCTGGACTGAAGTCACCAACACCACTACTGAGTGCTAGTCTGAGGTCACCAACACCACTACTGAGTGCTGCACTGAAGTCACCAACACCACTACTGAGTGCTGGACTGAGGTCATCAACTCCTCAAGTGAGTGCTGGACTGAGGTCACCAACTCTACTACTGAGTGCTAGACTGAGGTCATCAACTCTTCTACTGAGTGCTGGACTGAGGTCACCAACACCACTACTAAGTGTTGGACTGAGGACACCAACTTCACTACTGAGTGCTGGACTGGAGACGTCAACTTCCCTACTGAGTGCTAGACAGAGGACATCAGCTCCATGTTTAACAGTGTGACTGAGCACTATTACTCTACTTCAGAGTGCTGAAGTAAGGACACAATTTCCACTACTGAGTGCTGGACTGAGGACAAAAACTCTATTTTGGAGAGCTGGACTGAGGACACTAACCACTACTGAGTCCTGGACTAAGGACACTAACCACTACTGAGTGCTGGACTGAGGTCATCAACTCCACTACTGAGTGCTGGACTGAGGTCACCAGCTCCTCTAGTGAGTGCTGGACTGAGGTCACCAACCCCTCTACTGAGTGCTGGACTGAGGTCACCAACCCCTCTACTGAGTGCTAGACTGAGGTCATCAACTCCTCTACTGAGTGCTGGACTGAGGTCACCAACTCCTCTACTGAGTGCTGGACTGAGGTCACCAACTCCTCTAGTGAGTGCTGGACTGAGGTCATCAACTCCACTACTGAGTGCTGGACTGAGGTCACCAACCCCTCTAGTGAGTGCTAGACTGAGGTCATCAACTCCTCTACTGAGTGCTGGACTGAGGTCACCAACACCACTACTGAGTGCTGGACTGAGGTCACCAACACCACTACTGAGTGCTGGACTAAGGTCACCAACACCACTACTGAGTGCTGGACTGAGGTCACCAACTCCTCAAGTGAGTGCTGGACTGAGGTAATCAACTCTTCCACCAGCTCCTCTACTGAGTGCTGGACTGAGGTCACCAATTCCACTACTGAGTGCTGGACTGAGGTCATCAACTCCTCTACTGAGTGCTGGACTGAGAAAACAAACTTCACCTCTGAGTTCTGAACAGAGAATATCAACTTCACTTTTGAGTACTGGACTAAGAACACAAACTCCATTTCTGAGTGCTTGACTGAGGAGATCAGCTTTACTTCTGAATGCTGGCCTCAAGAAGCACTGCTTAAAAACAGCCGTTTCAGGACAGTTTGAAACTATTGTCCTGAATGAACTGGCTTATGCTAATTTATTTGTCATTGGCTGTGCCCATAAATAAACAGTATCATCCGAGCTATAAATTAGCAAAGGGTTCATCTGTTGTCCCTGGCCAGATGTTAAACTTAAGCTCAAAATTAAAATACAAATGAATGCATATAAATAAAGCATGAAATACCTTAACATACACATCTAACGAAGTGGATAGAAAAACTTACATAACTTTAATGCCAACCTATATTAAAACAATGTCTTAGACAGCAGGCAACGTATTAATAACCATCTTTTACCAGTGGTTCTCAGTCCTGGTAAGGGAGTACCTGCGCCGAGCTCAGGTAAGGCATCAGGTAAGGAGTCAAGTGTGTTAGAGCAGGGAAAACAATTTGGCAGGATTAAGAGCCACTGCAGTATGCAACTGGAAAGAAGCCAGAGGAGAGACTTGGTCTTAGGGAGTCATTAAATTAAACAATGCGAAACACAAAATCATAATGCACAGTCCCTGCTGGGCAACCCACAAAGTGACCATCCCCCATCTATCGAGTGAAACACACTACTAATTGGATTCATTTAATTAAGCTTAATTAAATGAAATTGTCAGCATTTGGCATTTCCACCAGAAGAAACAGCCACAGTTATCTTTGTCTCTTCTCCTTTTATCCTGTGTCCATTCTACATTTGTTGCTACTTTCTCTTACTTCTTTTAATGTAATGTAAATTGTGAAAAAGAGCAGGTGGTTTTTATGATGTTATCCCTCTTGCTCTCCTGGGCTTAAAAGCATTTATTTGAGGGCATCAAAGCACTGCTCAAGTGCAGCGAAGCACAGATTTTTTATGTGGACCATTTTGTGGCATGCCACCAGCAGCTATGGGCCTTATAATAGAGCCACTCAACGACATTGCATTTAATTACACAATCTCACCCTGCACTCAGCCAATCGCATTCTCATTTCCCCTCCAACTAGAAAATGTACAGGGTGAAGAGGCTTCATTGCACAACACAAGTCAATATATAGACCGCGATCTGAACGGTGGCCTTATCTAAAAGGGTCGATTTACGCTACACTGACAAGTCGATCCTTCTCCTCCAGCATAGCCATTGTTTGTTGTCTGGGCTTTTGTCCGACTTGACTGCATTTAACAGACTGGAAAGTATTTGATTAACGTTTGGGGCCCCAAAAAATGCTGACTTGTCAGATATGGTCAATAACATATATTTCAGTAGTTTCTCTATATATAAAAGAAAAATGCTGCATCACAGCGGGCGGTTAGAGGCTTTGGCTCTCCCTTTGTCCCTTCAGCACTCTCTCTCACTGCCATGTTCATTCCCTGATAAGCATCTAGTAATTATCTAAGGAGTCGATGCAGAATAGCCTGTGGAGGAGGTGGGGGCAGGGTCTAGACTATTGCGAGGACTGGAATGCTTTTCTGTGTTGCAGTGTTTAAACTGTGTGAGAGGTCTTTAATATTTGAAAATAGTGAGGATTAAATATAGCCATGAATCCTGATCTAAATTTTCTTTGAAAAATGGTAAGCCACTCCTCCTTGCCAGCGAACACCCAGTTATGGAAAGCAATGGCCTTTCGCTGCCTGATTAATTGAACATACTCACTGACTGAGGGCCTGATAATCTAAATATAAACGTCTGTGATACGACTGGCATCTGAGATAATGCACTCTTGCATTTTTTAACCTGTTTGTGTATGTGATATGAGGATATTATTATTATTTTATTTTATTTTATTTTATTTTTTATGAGGATTAGCGTTTCAGTGTGCATGGTCTCATGTCTGATTTACACAAAACAGCATAAACTCCATACAGACGGCTATGGAGATGATGAAGTATTGGCAGCATTCCCTAATTTCCGCTGCTGTATTTAACTTCAGCACTGGGGCAGCAGCTGAATAAATAATGCTTTAAATGAATATTGGGGGTTCATGCAAAATATATCCCAGAAATACCAGAACATGTTAAGAAGATAGATTTTGAAAGTATTATAAGGCTTAGGTTTTCAGAAGGATGGAAAAGCTGTAAAAGAAACTTTCTGTTCTTGGTCCACCCACCTGTCTATCATCATGCCTGTGAGTTTATACTGTGTATGGACATGTGTGTTGATTCACTGGAGTCTTCTGTTTCATTTGTATGTGGATTTTTCAGCCCACCAAACAAACACCTAAAGCAACCTAAAGCATTTTAACCTAAAGCTACAAGGAATATATTTAAGAATTCTTTTTACAGCCATATAGGCTTGTGGACGCTCTCTAGCACTTTGCTTTTATGTTTTTGGCATAACAGACAAAACAAGAAATGGCCAGACTGGCTCTTCAGCCTGGACTATTATAACTGGTTTGAAGGGACAAACTAGGATTAGGCTCCTCGCTTTTCATCCGGTAGTATGCTCTTAATGTGATGAAGATTTTTGAGGAGAAGAGAGGTTATGAAGTCATAAAAAAACGTAATACATTTCTGCTTCATCTCTAATGACGTCAGACCTAATAATGGAAATTGCCTTTCTGCAGCACTGGCCTAGTAACACTTGCTCAGCTTTGCATCACTGAAACTGCTGCGTCATTGCCGGTTAAAATTGGACCATAACCTTTGATGAATACATAGAGTAACCTGGATGGAGAGGCCTGAACTGCATCAGGCCATGCCCTACGGCAAAAATGCCCACCTCCATATCTGAGGCTGAGCACTGACGCCCGGTTCAGCTCATTAAAGGACTATTTTAGACAGTTTCCCTCGTGTCTGCAAATGTAGTCGATCAGCCAAGACATGTTTGGTGTCTTTGTAATGGAGCTACGGAACCAGTGTAACGGAAGCTCATTCCCTACCAATTAGAACAGTGCAAACAGCATGTCTAAATTGAGTCACACGGTTGACTTGCAGAGTTGCTAATTAACTTCAGATAGGCTAGCTTTAGTGGTTTCTGACACTGTATGACACGCGTTCATAATATTTATAAAAGTACAGTCACATATCACATAGTGTCAGACATAACATTAGCCACTGGGTTTCAGATTACTTAACTTAGTATGCAGAGCTGGCTACTATATTTAGGAGAGGGGGATTTTTGGCCGAACTACTCCTTTAACTACAGGAAACAGCCTTTTAGAAGTTGAGGATGATGAAGTTGAGGAGGGGGATATAACAGGAATGTGTATTGCTACGGCCCTGGTGCTGCCCCTCAGCTATCCAGTTTAGGCTCAAGCTTTGCAGTGGCCAAAACATCCAAGTGTAGAAAGTCATCGTCCCCTCCAGGACTGGTTTGGGAAATGGAGCGAGAAAGTTAAAATGCATATACAGGAACTGTGCAACTCCCATATCAGAACAGTGGAAGGAGTGCAGCTGGTTTGTAATGAGATTTTTCATGGAGTGGTACTTCGAGGCAGCGTCTAGAGTGTCTCTGAGCCCCTGATTTCACTCTTCACACCCGTACGAGAAGCATATTATACTGCATTCTCTTCACATCCAGGTCCAGGAACGGTTCAGAGGAGGGACACTAGTAATCTTGTCCTACACTGTTTCTAAGGGGCTCACAGTCTCCGCTGTGTTGCCACACCGATACAGATAGTTCGACCTATTGCCCTTTTCTGGCTTCCATTTTCCAGGAGACATTTAGAAAAATGTCAAAACCCCAGGCCTGTGCATATGATAAGATTGTATTTCTTTTTCCTTTTTCAGATGTTTTATAATTGATGAGTAAGGTTTGGGTTGATTTCCTGTACAGCAGCTTCCCCTTTAGATAACTATGCTGACACTCTGAGGAAGTGAGTTGACAAAATAAGAGGGTGAATTTGGAGTGCATTTTGTTTACCGTTTCATTATGCAAAAGACCAAAAAAAAGGAGATGCAGGGAAAGGCGTTCAGATGAATAGGCTGCGATCGTAATCGACCGGAGCGAGGGTGTTGTAATTAGTGTGTTTTGGGCAGAGTTGTGGCAGGTTCAGTAATTAAGCCTGACTTCATTAGTGTGCTGCAGAGGGTGTGATGCAGCGGCTGAAGCGGCTCCTCAGGCGCTGCCATTATGACACTCAGCACTGTTGCCACTTTATACATATATGGAGTGGCAACAGTGTTGAGTGGCATAATGGCAGGGTCTGAGGATAAAGACAAAATCCTCCTCCTCACCAACAAATCACCCCATGCCCTTGCTCCCCAGTACTTATTGGACCGGCTTCTCCGTTACACCCCATCTCGGATTCAGACAAGGGCCTGTTCTCCATCCCCCACTCTAGACTGCAGTCCTTTGGGGATAGAGCGTTCAATGAGATCCGCAATGCCTCCTCTCTGGACATCTTCAAAAACCAAAATGAGTAAAATAAAGCAAAGTAAAGAAAAGTGTTCCAACGTAGCACACAGTGTGAAATTCTTTCTCTGCATTTAGCTGATTCACCAAGTGAAGCAGTGGGCAGCCACCGGTATGGCACCTGGGGAGCAGTGGTGTCAGTGGTGTCACTGGCAATTCTAGGATTCAAACGCACAGCCTTCCAAAGGCCTAACCACTAGGCCTCCAGCTGCCCTTGAAACTGCCCTTGAAAAGCACTTGAAGTTTCACCTATTCTCTACGGTCTTTGGTCTTTAGTGTGCTATTTTATGCAAAGGGACCCTAGATCCTTTGAAAGGTGCTACATAAAAATAAATAGTAAAGTTATTATTATTAATATTATACACACACACACACTTTGTCATTGATCAGTATCACAGGACTGCTTTTGACCAGATATTATTTGGATGATGAACCTTTCTCCCAACACAGCAATAACACTGACATGGTTGTGTGTGTAGCACTGGTACAAGTGGATCAGGCACTATGGGCTTACTGGGATTTTTTGTCACAACATGACTGAGTATGGTCTGTACCCCAAAACTATCCAGCCAAAACATGTAATTGACACATAAAGCATGTAATTTACAAAAGTAAGCCTTTACTCATTCAAAAAACACTAACAATTACAATTTGCACAAATAAACAAATAAAACTACATTGGGCCCATTTCCAAACCATTTCCAAACCCCTCATTAAAGAAGCTTAGTAATTACAGTTACCAACAAATACAAAAAATAACACTAGAGGATTGACTGAAAAACTGGTCAAACTTTTGCACATAGCATTTTATTTTAGTTTTTTCAATATATTGAATTAAGCAAAATAATGTTAACAGTGCATAAAATATGTAGAAATTGGTGTGAATGTGCCTACATGCAAAACACACACACACACTCTCTAACATGCCACGTCATCATATCAGTGTCACTACTGTGTCCCACCACCCAAATAATACTTGCTCACTGGTGGCCTGGTGGGGGTCCTGATCATTGATAAATGGGTAAAGGGGCTGAGAAATGAGGTAGAGAAACGGATGACTGCAGTCTCTAATTGCAAACTTAACAGTGCACCTGTATGATCACTGGAGCTGAAAGAAGGACAATCTGTGTAGATATAAGGTGGGTGTACCTGATATTGTGGCATGTTGTTGTGTGTATACATGTATACACACACATATTCATCAAGAATTCACAAATACTGTTCCCTCACTTGCTGTTTGCCTCTCTTTCCTTCACAGTTTTAAGAAGCTCTTTCACCTTGACACTCTCCTTCTTGCCTGAACTGTTGTTGGTAATCAAAACTCCAGCTTCAGTGCATGCAAGTATGTTATTGCCTAAGAGCATCCATGTGTGTGTGTGTGTGTTACTGTCTGCAGGTCTGTAAACCTATGAGTGCATATGCAGCAGCCTGGTGTGGTCTGTGTTGCTGTGTGGGTGGGTTTTTGAGTTGGGTCTCTAAATCCCTGTCTCCCTCTCTGAGAAATTGTGTTTGACGGGGTGGAAACAGAGCCCCTGCGCACCCTGTTAGCTGAGTGGGTCAGGGTCGCTCATCAGCACCTCCCGCTTGAGAACAAGAGCGTGTGGGCATGCTGCCAACTGCACCTTGTGAGACCCCCCCTCCCATCCCCAGTGCTTCAGAATATTAGAATATCAATTACCAAACTCAAGTCTGCATAACCAGCTATCATCCAGCTCTCCTCACTAAGCACCAACTGCCATGCCCCTAGAATCAGGCTTCCTTGCATTTACCCTGTGACTGAACAGAAGTTATATATATATATGTGCCAGCAGAGCTCTGCCCACGCTATACTGCCAATGAATGGATAATGCGCTGAGTCTGCCTACTGTAATATAGTAATGTGTATATTTAGAACCCTGCTGGCTCAGTTGCGGCTCACAGATCAGGAGAAACATCTACCTTATATCTGCTGCCACACACAGTTTGTATTCAGGGGTGACCACATCTGAACTATCACACTGGAAGGTTCAGATCCGACACAGCTCTATAGATCTTCTATTATTCAGATGGTCCTGAAAACATTCATTACACAAATGTCTGCAGGGGGGTAGATCTTCAGGACCAGGATTAGACCTCTCTAGCCGTTCTTCAGTTCTTTATTTCTAAATATTGACCCTCTCTTGATTGCACACCATCATGGTTGAACCACCTTTGATCTAGCAGTGATATTGTCATATCCAGATCTGCTTCACATGCCGCAAGCTGCATACACAACGCAAAGTGACTTCAGCTGCCATAATTACCTAACCCCCATGGCACTGTCAGACAACCTGTTGCGCTGTCGCTAATCTGTTCCGTTACCAAGGGCTGTGAGGTGACTGGGTGAAATGCCACTTGATGAACAATTGATTTGGTGAGGCACAGCTCAATTAAAAATATTGACAGATGCTCCAGGAACATATTATTAGGGGACTTAATGCGCCGCAAGTCATGTCTGATGAAGAATGGCAGAGATTTTCTTTTAATTAGTAATAGCGCCATATAAGCAGCATTTGTCAAAAACAGGTCATTTTCAGTGCAGTAAGTCTACCCAACCTGAGATGTTGTACCATTATAAGTACAATCGTATGCAAATGTTTTGGTGCACCAGATGAATTGTTGACTTGCTAAGTGAAAATAATCACACGTATGCTATAGAGAACATACTTCTGCATAGTTTTGCACAATCATGGAATGGCAAATATACATTATATACATATATACAGTAAAATGTTTAGCACATAGTGATGCATTAAAATTTGCTGAATAGTAGTGAAGCTGATTCATGTGCAAGTATTTCATATTTAATAATTACAGAAGAATAATCTCATGTAAAACACTGTGAAGCCAAGTGTCTCTTAAACTGATGGTGAAATTTACACACACCATTCACACCCACACTGCATGCATAATGACCTGCCACAGACAATAGAGCCTCCTCTTCATCACTGATCAGTTTCTGAGCACAAAGCTCTGTTGGTCAGATATCATTTGAGTGGTGGACCATTCTCAGCACAGCAGCAGCACTTTTTCTTAATTCAGTATAACAAAGAATATATATATTTTTAAATTAAGGTAATACTGGGCTGTGACCCCGTGTTTCTGCTGAAACGCTTTAATTAAGCGAGCATATTGGCATCCCAGTCATTTTCATCTCTGGAAATCTGTCACTAAACCATTTTAACTCTCACTCATATTGGTGGATTTATGACTTAAGATGGTAAGACTGATGGCATTCAATACCTAATATTTAGCTGAAATCTTCTGACAAGTACAACTGCTTCTAAATGCTTCTTGGACCCTTCTCAGGATCATCTACATATGTAAGTGATAAACTTTTCTAATTTTTTCTGTGTTTTAGTTTCTTCGCTTATAGCTCAGATGAAAACATCAAGGCCAAACTATGGTGTTATCTATGATGAAAACTGCTATGTATTGAAACCTTTGTGCAAGACTGTAAACCGTTCTGCAGGAGGAAAGGTGCAGGAGGCTGCTGAGAGTCATTTGTATAAAATAACATGTTTGCCATAAAATATTTAAGATACAGCTTTTATGATTTGTTTCACTGACATTTAGAAACCTGAGTTTTCTCAGCCAAATAGAACAACTGTGGGTGACTATTGCAAAGGCTTTACATTTGATGTTGAGAGCAAGAGTACAAATAATATCAACACACTATTTTCAAAAGCACTGTGGATATACTGCACTCACCCTCCCCCTGGGGCGGCAGTGATCACAGGTGTTTGGATTAAACTGCCAGTCGTAATTTTTAGACTAAAGGAAACTTCCAATTAATTAGGTTTTATAGAGTGGAACTGCCAATTGGCCTGTTGTCCTTAGTTCAACAGAGCTTGTGAAAACAAACAGCCTCATCTAAAAGACAGATGACTGAAGTTTCCTATGATATTTGTGCCTTTCGAGTACTAAATTAGAGATCTTGTTTCACCTCGTCATTCAGAATAAGACAGGATTGTCCAAATTAAAATGCAGGTGTGAGGAAACAGCCATTCATGCACTTATCATTAGAATTTTATGGAGGGGTAGTGGCCTAGTGGGTAGGATACTTGCCTCTGGACCAAGAGGTCATGGGTTTGAATCCTACTTTCAGCATAACACCACTGGGCTCCAGTGAGACTGTCCCCTGTAGTTAGGGGATGGAAGTCGCTTTGGAATACATATATATATGTATATATATATGTATGTGTGTGTGTGTGTACATACAGCTTCTCACGGGGGTTACGTTCCAAGAGCACCCATGTACAGTGAAAAACCACATTGTTGTGATGTGGTAAAAAAATTTTTCATAGTATAAACTCTAAATATGCCCCCAAAAATGCTCCCAAAACACTTTAATTTCATTTTAAACTCAGCTTAATACATTACCCTGAAAGAAAATGTAAAGGTATACTTGTATACACACTGTACAGTTTACACTGAACTCCTGCAGTGCTAGAATGTAAATACCGATGTGACCCCTGTATACACTATGCTGTAATTCATGCACGGGCATTTTCTTTGGTATGTGCTGTCGTTTTCTTTGGTATAAGCAGGTAAATACAGTAATACATTAATTTAATTTACAGTAATAAAAATCCAGGGCTTTAAGAAGAACAAAACGAGAAACACAAGAACATTCAAGACGCTCCAATGGGGAAATTCTAGACTGCAGTGTCACAGGGCAGCAGCCAATCAGCAGCAAGGACAAATAAACTGCATTCTCGGATAGGCTACTTTCAAACCTCCCGCCTCTGAGTACAGCGGTATTTCACCGTCCCAAGATGCCTTTCTTTGTGTTCTCTGGACAGTGGCAGACAAGGCCCAGACGTCACAGCTTTTTTTCGTGGCAAAAAAAAATGCAGAGGATATCCGCAGTTTCTGCATTAGTGCGGGGATTTCAGGGAACAATTATTAATTTGGTTCTCAGAAAAAAGTTTGGTTCTCAGAAAAAATCCACGTTGGACTGAAACCGTGACTGCTGATCCACGTTAAAGTGGTGGGTTACTGTATATATATATATATATATATATATAAATTCTACTGTATGTTCTACTGGTACGATAACAAGGATGACCTCAGAGCTGCAAGGATGACCTCAAAGCAGCAGGAACCTCAGTCACCACAGTCATCACTATTTATAGCCATACTGTGCCCTATCTCACTCATCACTATCATCACTATTTTCTTTATAGGAAATTCCACCCTTTCCCCAAAAATGTATTCTAAATTAATTAATGGTTAAGATGTAAATGAAGTTATTATAGTGGTTTTGATGTAAAATGCTCTGTTCTAGAGAAACTTACAACGTTCTAATTTTTCACAGTGATGGTAAAAGGAACCAGACATGGAAATAAAATGATTATTTTGCACTGACATTGCAACCTCTGGTTCCTTTTACCACCACTGTAAAGAGATCTTTTCAGTGAACCACTTTACATCAAACCACCCTGAATGACCTTGTCTACACCTCTACAATCGAGGTATACCAAAATATTGAAATACCAGTAGAACTCCTTGTATGGTTGTAAATGTATTTGTTTTAGACACTTTTCCCAGCATTAATCATTTGTTATTGAATGACAGATCGGTCACAGCCCACATCAGTGATACACAACTTTGCTCTGGCCTGTCTGTCCATTTAATCTTACTCTCGGGGCTGATGATCAAAAATGGAACACAGAGTTCAATAAGTTCCACCACATTTGCATGAAGGTGTAGACATTGCATTCTTTTCCATTAATAGTCAGATTAGAAGGTTCTCCTGGAATTAATTTTAGTTTTTGCAGAGTCTGGAGAGAAGTCACTCAAGTCGGAAGACACCCTGACCTGGCATAATTACTCATCGGACATGTGTCTCACAGAAAGGTTCCACTGAGGTAAGAGACACACACACACACACGTCCAATGATTCATCCTCTTTTCATCTCTCTTAGCCTGCTTGGCCTTCTCTTGCTATTAAGTGCTGGAAGGAGAAACAGCCGCAACTAAAAAAGTAATTGCTCTTGTTGAGTTTTCAGTAGACCTATGAATCTCTTCAGGCCAATGTAAGAAGAACTGTGTTAAAGTACGAAGGTCTCAAAAGAAGTAGTGCTGAATCTAAATAGGTCATCGCAAGGCCAGTGTTTTAACCCAACTGCCTCATAGTAATTCAGTCTCTTCTTAAGAACCATCCTGATCTCACAGCTCTGCTTGTGGTGTAGCCAACATATGGACACAACCGTTTCAACTGCTTATTTTCGCTAGAAACGGAATTCCTTTGTTCCCTTATTTTTGAACATAAGACATTTCTAAGCCTAACCCAAATCCCTAAGGATGGGGGCTTGTGGGGCCTCAGAGCACAGGTGGTTCAAATACTTGGACCAATCGACTGCATGTGTAAACATTCGATGAATGATCTTTTGAAATGTATATATGATATACATATATAAATGTATCCTATCTATCTATCTATCTATCTATCTATCTATCTATCTATCTATCTATCTATCTATCTATCCATCTATCTATTTATCTATTTATCTATCTATCTATCTATCTATCTACCTGTATACGAGGGACA
>JBBPCX010067082.1:0-13698 GCA_037974365.1 Hydrocynus forskahlii | reverse complement strand
ATTTTAATCGCTTGACAGCACTAAAAAATAGACAATTACAACACATAAATCAAAACTGATTCCAAACATCTGAACGCTGATGTACATTTTGTCCATCTGTAGTACAACAGCTGTGATTATTCTAAAGACTTGGCGAAGTGTAAAAAACTTGGTGCAAAGAAACAAGTTTCCGCCTCAGTTACCTTGTTGAGAGCGTGACCCACATGAGCATCTCCATTAGCATAGGGAGGTCCATCGTGAAGACAAAACTCTTTCTTAGCCTTCCTATCTCTCTGCCAGGTGTACAGCTGGTCAAAACCGCATTCCTAGATCATATTACAACAATTCAGAACTTCTGAACAAGAGCAAAGTACAGTGAAAACACTCACCCTTCAGTATCAATGTTTCCTGAACTTTTGAGTTGATCAAAGACCTAAAACCAGTTTTGAGATCACTTTCTGCCTGTCTCTTATAACATCTCAATACTAGCTTGGCGCAAAAATATACCACCAGTGCAGTTTAATTACTGCTTCCCATTTTGTAGGCAGCTGTTGGCCTAGTGGTTAGGGTGTTGCCCATGCGATCAGAAGGTCATGGGCTTGAATTCCGGGACTGCAGTTGGTACCACTGAGATACCCTTGAGATACCCCATCCCCACAACATAGCACAGGGATAGGATGCCAGCTAGTTTGTTTAATTTCTGGTCAGTTAGAACTGCCCTGGCCAAATGTAAGTGCCAGTAATGTGAACCCACATAGGGGATTTCAGTTTGTGAAATAAACAGGGGTTGGCAAGCAATTTCAGTTTGTGGACTAAAGAAGACAGTTCATTTTAGTTTTGTTGTCTTGCCACAGTGGTAGAGGTTTAGCTGTATAACCAGCTAAAACACTACCAGGACTTGAGCTATAACTCTATTTACATTCTGCTTTGAGTAAAATACAAAAGTACAGGCTTTAACCGTACTTAAGTACCAAAAATGTTCTAAATGTCCAATATTAAAAAATTTTAAATCTGTGGAGCTGATGTTTTGGCACATTCTTCCATTCTGCAAGTTTGTTGGAGGGTTATCGTTGCTAGGTTGTGATTGGACGTCGGGTATGTGGGGCGGGATTCAGTGAAAGGTGCACTCTGATGGCTCATTAATGAAAGTGTATTATATTACTATATTATTTTGCATGTTATGGACACTTGTTTTTAGTTTTGAAAATCAGAAACTAAATTTATAAAAGCAAATACTTTTAGGGCAAAATGTTCACAAATATCGAATATACACACAGAAATATCGTATCGGGGCATCCCCCATGCCCCTCTTCCGCACTGTACCTGCTGGATCTGCAACTCCCGGTCCAGCAGCTTCTGGCCGGTGAGTTTCATGGGGAAGGCGGTCTGGGGCAGGAGCACAGTGTTCCGGTGATCTCGGTGGTTCTGGTGGTCCTGGGGGGCCTGGGAGGTGCAGTAGAGCCCGGCCCTCCTGACAGAGAGCCCCCAGCGGGCCCCGGCCCTCCCCAGCGCCCCCAGCCGCAGCAGCATGAGGACAAGGACTTCTCTCCACCGGACCGACCGACCCGAACCGCAATGTTTACTATTTAATTCACCCCGAACTGTTTACAGCGACCTTCTCTTCCTCACTGTTCCGCCATGCCTTACTACGGGGGCTGCGAGGGGACACTTCTCTCTCAAACACGCTTCTCTGTTTTCATCTAATGGACACAAGAGGGCGCTGTCGAGCAGTGAATCACCACCTCTCAACTAACAAGCAGAGATATGCGCACACACACACACATATATATACACATTTAAGATTTAAAGGGTAAACCAAGTTGGTTTAGTGTGAAACATTCTGTTCTATAGTTAGAACTGTTCACAACGCTGGTGAATGGAACCAGACGACTGTCTATTATACACTATCAGGACAAAAGTATTGGGACAAACCTGTTCCTCAGGGTTTTGGCTAGGCTCCTTATTTACAGTCAAGGGCTTAATCTTAATGCTTCAGCAGACCAAGACATAACGCCATGCTTCCAACTTAGTGGACACAGTTTGTGGAAGAACCTTTTCTATTCTAGCATGACTGTGTCCCGGTACACCAAGCAAGCTCCATAAAAACATGGCTGGATGAGTTCAGTGTGGAAGAACTTGACTGCCCCGCACAGAGCCCTGACCTCAACCCCCGTCAGCACCTTTGGGATGAACTGGAACAGAGATTGTGAGCCAGGCCTTCTTGTCCAACATCAGTGCCAACATCAGAGAAATTCTTTTGATAAATGCTCTACAGAATGAATGGGCACAATTCCCACAGAAACTCCAAAATCTTGTAGAAAGCAAAAAGAAGAGTGGAAGCTGTTATAGCTCCATAGGGGGACCAACTCCATGTTAAAGTCTATGTGTTTCAATGAAATGTTCCAGTTGGTGTTATGGCCAAGCGTCCCAATACTTTTGTGCATATAGTGTATTACAGGTCATTCTTAGGCTGCCTGAGGCCTCAGTTTCAACAAGGGTTTGGCCTAAAACATGGTGGGGCAGACAAAATAATACCCGAAGTCATTACAAATAAAAACTCATGTTTGTGTATTTGCTGGTGGTTTTGAACAGTGACTTTTGAAAACTATTTTTACACTGTAGATGTTGTGACTTCTAGTTTAATTCCCTTCCGCTGTGAAGAAATCATGAACCATTTCACACCAAACGAAAAGACTTTGCTTATCTTGAACAACTGCATAGAACATTTTGAATATCTCCTTTAAATTTTTCCCCCTTTTTAAAGACCCTTATGCTGAGGGGTCCTCACAGGTTAAAGAAGAGCATCCAGGATCTGGGTGCCTAAAAACAAGCATAAAATCAAAGTCAATGCGATTTTATTGTTATTCTTACTCATCTCAGCCATATGTTGAACGAGGAATGAAAAAGGAGATGAGGAACACAGGATATTCACCGTGTTAATGACTGGACAGTAGAGTACATGACAGCCAGGACAGAAGAGAACAATCATTAGACAACACAGTGGGCAAATAGGCCTTCAGCGGTGTGTACTTGTATACATATTAGTTTTTAAAGAGTTTATATATAGGAAGTTGCTGTGAACTGGATAAAGTAGTGTGTGGGTATAAAGGCAGGTGAAATATAAAATTTACTTCACAGGAGCAAACAGGAAAGCTTTAAATGCAGTTGACAAAAAGGAAAAACAGTGAATACAGTATTGTGTCAGATACTGTGTTCTAACAGCTAAAAAAAATGAAAAGATTTATGAGGTAGGGGAGTAACAAATATAAATACTGTGTATTGTGCAATAATTAGTATTGGGCAAACACTGCCTTATAAATAGCAGAAATGGGATTAAAATATTTCAGTATGTAAATAAGGGGAATGGTACGGTGTGATGGGTGGGGTGGCAGTTCAAGTGTGATTGTAAGGGAACAATTAGTGCGTGCGTATGTTTGTGTGTTGAGGAGAAGGAAGCCATTTAAAAATGTGTGTATTTGTATGTGGGAAGTACAGCTCGGATTTAGAAGTCTGTTAAACCGAAGGAAGAAACTATTTCTCATCCTGACAGTGGAGGCCTGTATATTACAGAAAATATCACCAGAGAGCAGGAAGGGGAAGAGTGTGTGGGAGGGGTTGAGTAGGGTCATCCGCAATGCTGGTGGTTTCACAGATGCATCAAGTGACATAGACACCTGTGACTGACTGGAGAGAGACCCAGATGACCTCACTATCCAAGGCAGTGCAGTTCCCAAACCAGGCCGTGTTGCAGCTGCTCAGGAGGCTCTCTTGTGTAGGGGGGTAAGCTTTCTAAAGTCTCCAGAGGAAGTAGGAAGTTTTATGATCTATCTCCGTATTCCAATCAACAAATTAATTGTATAAAATGTTATAAATTACAGTTGTAATTGTAGTTGTAATGTAATACATTTCAGTTGTCAATAAAGTGTCACAGCTCAGGTTTGTTTTAACCAGGTTTTATAGTCAGTAGTCAGTCTTGTGACAGCACATTTGACCGTATTGTATGTATGAACATTTTTGTGATGTGTAGACATGCATCTTAACAACACTGTGGTTTTTCCGATGGAGGTCTAATTTAAAAACTAGGGGTGTCGAAGTGACACTATAATTTCGATGAATTAATCACAGAAAATGTAACACTGATTAATTGCACCACGTGACTTTAACCCGGTCCGGTGTTCTGTCGAAACATGCTACCCATCGATATGTGCTACTGTGCCCTTCTGCACATGTGCAGTTCCACAGTCTTGGAAACCATAAATCTGTGCTACCTTGGGACACTTGCAGCTGTATAAACTTCAAGGAAGCACTTTCCCACTGGGAAGCATGAATCAGAACACCCTGCTTCACGGTAGCATTTCTCAGTGTTAGAATGGGACTGTACAAACTGACTGTATAAACTGGCTCTATGAACTGGTAAATTTATTTAGGCTCTTCTCATTTAAATAAAATATATTTTCTCGGATTATGCATATTATTTGCCTGTTTTTGTGCTAAACTGACTTTATAAACCGCATAAGCTTCAAGGGAACATTTTTCCACAGCAGCATAAATTCGATATATGTCCATTACTGCACATGAACAGTGTAAACAGTTATAAAATAAAAGAGATGCTGAAAGTCTGTAATGTTGATTAATCATTCACTCTTGCTAAAATTCATTTACATTTGAAATACTTTTACAGCAAAAATCTCTCCCTCTCTTGGTCTCTCTTCCTCTCTCTTCCTCTCCCTCTTTGTCCCTCTCTCTTTCTCTGTGTGTCTCTCTCCCTCTCTCTTGGTCTCTCTTTCTCTCTCTCACTCTCTCTCTCTCCCTCTCTCTTTCTGTCTCTCTCTCTTGGTCTCTCTTTCTCTCTCTCCCTCTCTTTCTCTCCCTCTCTCTTGGTCTCTTTTTCTCTCTCACACTCTCTCTCTCTCCCTCTCTCTTTCACTCTCTCTGTCTCTCTGTGTCTCTCTCTCCCTCTCTCTTGGTCTCTTTTTCTCTCTCTCACTCTCTCTCTCTCTCTCTTTCTCTCTCTCTCTCTCTCTTGGTCTCTCTTTCTCTCTCTGTTTCTATCTCTTTTTTTGTTTCTCTCTCGGTGTCTCTCTCTCTCACACTCCCTCTCTCTGTGTCTGTCTGTCTCTCTCTCTCTCTCTCTCTCACACACACACACACACCATCAGCATCGAGGCGTTTGGAGGGCGTGACAGACTCGGTGACGTCACGCGTCAATCACAGGGCCGATAAAACCCCCGTGTCCGGGCGGAGAGGGGTTTTGGCTCATCCTCAGAGTGGACCAGCGCAGGCTTTCTGTGGAGCTCAAGCAGCGCGAGAAGATGAATAAAATACTAACCGCGTGCATCGGGATGCTCGTGCTAGCCATGTATTTCACAACGCAGGTATGCAGCTCTCCACATCTATCCGTTTTTTAGGTTTCTTACTTATAGACGTACTTACATCCACCCCTACAAATCAGAAATTATTTTGTTTGTTTTGTGTTTGTTTCATTGTATTTATTTACAGTTTTTTTTGTAACACAGAGACGAGAGCAATGTAAAATGTAGTATAAAGTCAAAATAAAACTTCTAAAAAATGGTCTGAAAATGCTCAATATACTATGCTGTATACGCAACATGCCTTGGTTAGTGAATATAGACGTGAATATAATTACTATAGACACAGTTGCTGCTGAAATAGTTTACATATATAATACTTTTATGTAATAGTAGTGCAACATTTTTATTTAATTAGTTTTATCCAATGACAGAATTTGTAATATTTGTATTAAATTATTTTTAAACATTTCCTAAAGGTTCATGAGTTTAGTTTTTATTTGCATATGTATATATTTGTGTGTGTATATATATATATATATATATATATATATTGGATTTATTGTTTATTTCTGCACAGCCCGATTAATAACTTATTAATAGTCATTTATAAATTAACTTGTTAATAATGTTTTAATAACTTCTATCCAGCTGACAATGCGTCAAATCGCTTTGCTCACTGGTTTATTTATTCATTCATTTTTGTTTAGGCTGGGCTGCTCTTAGAAACACTTGCTTTGGCTTGGTGTGAACACCATTTCTAATCTGTTTCATGCAGGTCAGCTGTCAAGGCAACACCACCGCTAGTAGTTCGATGGCAAACACCACCACCCTCAGCACCAATACTACAAAAGCGGCGGGATCCACGGTGCTGCCCACTGGACTCAGCCTGCTTCTGCCCACCGGTCTGCTGGGATCGGTGCTTCATGGCCGTTGGTAGGAGCATCGGGGGAGGAGAATGACCGAACTGAGACGACCAAGAAAGACTTGAGACAATCAGTAGAAAATTACCCAAAGAGCTTACTTTTCTAAATTCTCGAGGCGAACGGAACCAAGGAAGCGGAAGATGCACCGTGACCCGCCTGCTTTTCTTGAGCGGATGAATGAATAGTTTCAACTGCGGCCTGCTGCTGCTCATACATCAAGGCGTAGGCTAGCTACCTCTGGATAACCAAGGCACTGTCCAACTGGCAAAGGAGGCAACCGGGCAGGCCGAGGATTTACAAAATTGGTTCTCTTTGCAGCATTATTTTGGTCCCATGAGAATGCTACTGTTTGTGTATAGGTCGCCAAAGCACAGCTTCTCAGCAAACTCTCAATCAGTTTCTCACATGCCCAGGAAATCAACGTGTTTGATTGAGGCAAAATAAGAATTGAACCATGTCCTATCAATTCACCTCCCTCCCTGTAAAAAAAAAAAAAATTCATTTCAATTTTTCTAAATTAAGCTGCCTGCCACTTAACTTAGTTATCTGGCAGTTTCCTCATTTCCTTAATGGCATTTTTGTCAGATTTTACTATGTCATCTTGGTCACTGTAATTAAATGTCCTCAATTATTTTGTATGGATCGTTAATACTATTATCATTGTCCGTGTGTACAATAAAAAACAATACTTAATCTGGTTCATTGTCATTGATGCTCGACCACGCCCTTCTCTCAGATCCTCCTTTGAGCCTTGAGAATGTTAGTGGTTTTCAGTCTTAGTGAGTAGAGCCCAACATCCTACCACTTACAGGGTTGCTACAGGATATTGCGTGTTTAGCAGCTGAACAGGTGCAGCAAAAACTTGGTTCTGAGTGTTTCTTCTCAAGTTCAATCCTGAGGATCCTCTGTGTTTTCAGTTCTTATTAACCTCTTGACTAAGTTTACAATGGGCTCATTTGAGAGGCCTAGTAGACAAAAGGTCAAATAGGTTAACCTGAAGCTAACAGGAAATTGACAGCTAAAGAGGCCAAAATGGCGTTGATGCTTTGAAGTTAATCAGTTTTGAAGACCTTGTTTATGTGAAAACTGATGCAGAAACACTTCTCATCTCATTGACGTCAATGTGTAAATGTGAAAGTATCTCATTGGGGTTAATGAGTTTTGCTCTGGTTGTCAAGGTCACTCGGGTCATTCATTTTCCCACCTATGACAACCCAAAACTCTGCTACAATCTCCATGATAGAGTATGTAAACAAATCAACCACATTGACCTATGTTCACAAGCACCACTTCATTTCTCCAGTTCTTTAGAGGGTGATTTGGAGTAAAATCCAGTCTCTCAAGTAACCCAACCAAGCAAACATGGATTTACTCTTAGCCCCTAAGCCATTGTTGTGTGTTCTCCTTATGCTAAATCTTAAAGAGTGGACTTGTTCTTAAAAGCATCATAACCAGGATAGACCAACATACTTAAAGGGTTTGTTAATATACCTTATCTTAGCGATTAAATGAACTGTAGAAGAAATGAGTTAGCCATGTCTACTTGGGTTAGAGTGTGAATTATGAGAAAAAACACTGAAAGAGAAACAAATCCCTTTATACGTGTTTAAGCCAATGAGATGCTTCCATACTTAAATAAAAAGATCAGCTCCAACGTCGACAACATAACACATTATCTTGTTCATACCCGAGCTTCTCAAAGGCAGTGCTAAAAGCTAAAAATGCCGCAGACAAGCTGTCATGTCATGTCAACAGATTGAAAAAAGCCTTTTTTTTTACTGTCCATGCAAATTAAAAAACTAACTAACAACTCAATGAAGTACAAATCTGCTTTGGGCTGAAGATAAAGTGGGAGTTTTCTAACACTGTGAGAAATGCAAACGTGTATCAGGACATCACTAACAAGTTAGCTGGTTTAGGTTTTCATCACATGGCTAAACAAAGCCAAGAAAAAAACGAAAAACTAAAACAAAAAAAATCAGATACCACAACAACAGAAGCGGCTCTGGCAGAAAAAAACTTTCCACTGGTATGACTCCATGGACGCAGTTTTATTTAGGACAAATCAACATAACTGTTACTGGGCTGAGATACAATCAACGCGTGCTGCAACTTCCGTCCCATTGCAGTAAGGTTTAGGTACTGCATGTTTCCTGTATACCTATGGAAAAGTGCCTCACAATTTACTGCATATGGGGCTGTCGGCGGATGCAGTGTGATGTTCTGGACAATGTTCTGATGGAAAAACCATTTACCAATATACTAATTATCAATGTACTAATACTAAACTACTAATACTAAACTAAAGAAGGTCTGGTGGGCCAAATCAAAAGGTCCTCACTGGCCAGCATTAGCATACATACACTAGACAAATCTATAGTAGGGTCATCCAGACAACCAACTGATTAATATTAAAGCCATCCGGCCTGTTTTGTCACCCTCCAGTCAAAGAAGGCCAACATAAGCAGATAACTCTGAAACAACCTTGGCCCGGCTAACTCATAAGATTGCTCAAAGTAAAAAACAAATGAGCCAGGTTAGAGATTAGAGGGAGATAAAGAAGACTGACTGATTAAAATCAGTGTTTATCAGTGTTTACCGCACTGAGCTGATTAGCTCACAAAGCTTGCTGAGAGTCTTTAAAAGTGATTGTGTTTTACGTAGACTGGACTGACCTGACTAATCCCAAACATAGTCAAATGCAAATGGCTATTACAATCCTGTTAGAAGAGAACCTGACTAGAACAGGGTAGACTCTGCTTCCAAGTAAAAACAAGTATTATATAGCATAATATCATTCTTTCTTTGTAAGGAAGCTAATGCCACAGTCTTTCCTGTACTATCTGTTCTACCTGTTCACTCAGTACACTTTCCCAGTTCACATTCTACAAACTAGGGAGGCTTTGAGAACATCCGTGTGATAGAAGACAGGGCGTTTCCTTTTTTTGACCGTTGGAAAGTCTCACACTTTCAGCCAACCAGTGTCAATGGCGGGAAAACATTTTCCATCAGTCAAACATTACCATCAAAGGAAAGGGGACCTGTTTCAGTTTTGTGATCATTCAGGACTTAAGAAAAAACTCCTCAGTGAGTCAGTGAGGAACATTCATTACAAGTAGTCCACAAAGACAACTGTCAAAACGTTAGGCCCCCAACTCTCAGGTTGATAGAGAAATATATTTGGGTGGATCTTGGCAATACAGCACAGTACTGTGGATCACTGAGCTTTCCCATAGCTATGTTCCACCAATTCTGATGATGATGCTGGTAATAATTTCTGACACCCATTACCAGCCAAATGCTTTTGCACTATAGTTTGGGTCTGCTTGAAAAAAGGTCCTTTTAAAAAGATTTGGTGGTGCACTGGTCAGCACTGCCCCCTCACAGCTAGAAGGTCCTGCATTCGATTCCCAGACTGGGTGGTCATGGTTCTTTCTTTGTGTGTGTTTGCCCTGCAATAGACTGGAAACGTGTCCAGTCTATTTCTCCACCGTTCACTCTTTGACCCCTAGGATGGCCTTGAAGATGCTCAGAAGATGGGTGGATGGATGGACGTTCTGTTCATGTGCAACCAGTAGGGACGTTTCAATACTGCACATTCAAAACATTTTTTCAGAGTTTCAGTTCATAATGACTTATTTAGGTTTATAGATGAGTAAGGCTCTAAAGTCAGCTTCCCACACGAATGCTCACACCTCTAAGTGAAAGTTAGCATGATCTCTTAATCAGTTTTTTGTTTTTCGGGCAATGGTAGAAGAGGTGTCTTCTAACCACTACGCCTGCATTGATCAACCATGGTCTGGCTTTTGGCTTTTAATTCCAGTGAAAGTAGCTCAGTGGGCCCCAGAGTTCATTTGTAGTATGAGTTCACTCCTCAAACGTAAGTGTCAGTTTGAGGTCAGATCTGTGTCGGTGTTGTGCTAACGCTGCCATGTCATTCACTGTCAGCCTTTTGGGTAAAAAGGAAAAGTGCAACAGGAAGCACCTGCATGCTTTGCAGCGTCCTGCCATTCTGACCTGCTTTGCAGAAGGAGCGTTGGAAAGTTTTGAAAAGACTAAGCAGTCAAAGAAGCATAACAGCCTGACCTACCATGCTCTGGTCATTTGGAGGTAACAATGTGTGCTACAATAGATTTTAAATGAACTTCTGTGGCAGAGGGCACTGAAAAATTGTTGCAATTATTGAAATATATTCTGGGTTTGATAGTCCTGTTTGAGAAAGTCTATGGCACGAACACAGTGGCATTTTGGATCATACCCTAATGATTATGTATATGATGTAAGGCCTAAATGTTGTATATGGGGTAAAAGGGTCATTTGATGTGAAATGTTTCACTGTAGAGAAAACCAGTGATTTCTTTTAAGTGGTGGCGAATGGAACCAGGGGAGCCAAAATAATATAACCATTGTATTTACTACCCATTTTTATATACAATGTTGATGATGGTAAAATAGAAAAAAAAAAGAAAAGTACCATTTTACTGTGCAGTACCCTGCATGCAATCCATTGAGGTATAAACTCGTCAAGACCTCTGAAAATGTGCTGTGGTTTCTGGAAAAAGACATTTCCAGCAGATCCCTTTAATTCTGTAAGCTGATAGGTGGAGCCTTCATGTATCGGACTAGTTTGGCCAACACATCCCACAGATGTTCCATCGTATTGAGATCTGGGTCGATACCTTAAAATCAAAGTAACATCTTTGCAAATGCAGGACCCGGCAGATCACTGCCTACAGCACCACACATGAAATTAGATTCTGTTTCTATTATACATAATAAAATTCAAGTCCAGTTCATCCAAGTGTCTTGGTAAGGCTGTATTACTGAGGCTCAGTTCTGGTATAAAGTGTAACATTTTGAGTATTTCTTCAGAAAGTTAGTGTGAAGATTTAGATTACTTAGTCTCACTAAGTAATTATTGCTGACTCAACTTATAGATTTTTTCTTAAAATAAGCATTTATATCTTATTAAAAATGCATGTTCTGAAGTTTTTGTGGATTTTTTTTTTTTTTTCAGAAAAATACACCTCTAGCCTCCTCGGAGTTTGTACAGGCCTCCTGACTCTAACACCACAATGCCGGATACACTTGCATACAGAGTAAACCTAAAATATACAGAATTTAAAATCTTCTCAGTCTTGTTTACAATGGACCTGTGCTGATACTGACCACCTGTCTGGCTCCAGATCAGATTCTTGCCTGAAACCCCCCCCCCCTTCCACTCTCTTTACACACTTGCATGTTTACCTCCCCTTCTCCCCTCCTATGGGAACCTCCAGGAGCCACTGATCACATGACAAAAGCCCCCATTGTTCTGGGAGATCCAGGAGTTTCAGCAGGGCCACCTTTCACCTGTCTGTTCCCCCTGTCAGTGAAGCGGGGTGTTTTCTTTCCCACTGTCTCTCTCTTTCCATCCCCCTCTGCTCTCTTTGCGTGTCTCTTTAAGAAACCTCTCTCTCTTCCTGCCTGGATTGTTCTGTTTTCCTGCTTTCCTACACCATCTTCCATTCTGCTATAAAGTCCAAAGGCCCTTTGACTGCTGTTTCTCCTGTTTCACCTCAGACCCCATCTACGAATGCATTCCATGCTCTCCCTCATATCAAAAGTAACCCTCAGGTCCGAGTTGCCAATTATAAAGGAATATCGCAACATTGTTTGACCCAAGATCTGCTGTAAGACACTTATTAAAGAAGTGTTTAAATGTGCATAACCCTTCCTTAATGTACCCCTGAAAACCCCTTCATTTGAATGAAGTGTCCATTAATTTGTGAAATCGACCCCTTAATTTTATCTTAAAATTTGATTTAAGACATGAGTGTGAAACCACTTAATCTAATTTAAGGAGTTAATTCAGGAGGTTCTATTATTTAAAAGGCAAATTTGAAAAAGTACGGGAACAATTCAGTAGTTTTACCCCATAATAAACCTTAATCTGTGCACTGTTTCCCTTCGTTGTCATTAATTTCCTATATGGAAAATTAAGGTCAAAATAGGGTAATTTTAAGGGGTAAAATTAAGGCGTTTAGTTTTGTAGTGTATAGAAGACAGTGTCTTGACTCGAGAAGCTAATGGAGAGGCATTGAGGCAACCTCCTAAAAGTGTGTTTATATCTTAAAAACTATCAAAAGTTAAAATGAAGGATGAAAATGCACTTATGACCACTGCGACCAGTGCATTCCAATATTTTAGCCTTCCCTACACCCTCCTACCCACCCAGTCTTTGGCAAGCTAGTAGAAAGCTAACATGCTAACAGACCTACCAAACCGCAATAATAACAGACAAAACTCGGGTTTAAGACTTTAGAGAAGCTAGTGTTTCAAAAGTAAAATGTAAACAATTTCAATTGTGTTTGTTTCCATTCAAGCTGACATAAAATGTGAACATTTCTATCCTGGCACCAAGCTAGCAGGCTGTTAGCTCAACATTAGCAGTGTACTACAGCATAAATAAGCACTAACATAGAACTGGTTAAAAAAAGTAGTAAATGTCTACATTAAATATTGCGTAACGCTGTTTATTGTGTAACTATGTAATGGCAGACCCAGCTCTTGGTGTAAATTAAAGGTTTTTTTTGGAATTTTGTGCAGGCTACACTAGCATTTCGCTCACACAGGTTCAGGTTATTCAAGCATCCCAGCAATCTCTTATTACATTTTCATTTGATTTACATTTATATCATGTAAGAATATTAGCATTTAACATTTAACTCAGTCCAAAAGCCATATCTGAAGTTGGATATATAACAATATTGTCACATTAAAAGTTTGCATACGTTTGATGGCAGTTGGTATAACAAAGCATATCAGAGCATTTTATTAACAAATGTTCACAAATAAATTTAGGAGTTAGATAAATAATCATTTAATTTGTATTAGTAAGTATTAAAAAATATTATACTATTCAAAGAAACAGATATAGACTCCTGCCCTCCTAGACTGTCCATCACTTCACATTTGGTCAGCAACCCCTCCTTAGGCCCCACATTCAGAATGCACCTGAAAGTGCTGATGCTGGACCGCTTGTTATTTATGGATGTGTAATTAAGATTTATTGTGTCCTAGGTAAACCTGCTCTCAGCACCTTTGCTCCGGAGCACACACACTAACACACACACAAACACATACACACACAGGGATTGATACGCTTCGACTGAGCTGAGACTGCTCAGTTTCACATCCCCCCTCCCCACTGAAACCTAAACAGGGGATTTCAGCCAGGTATTTTGGAGAGGGCTAGGTAAGAGAGAGCGTGTTTGTGTGTGTGTGTGTGTGTGTGTGTGTCGAGTACCACCTTACTAAGTGAAGGACACTCAACAGCCCTGCTGACTACAACATCTTAGAAAGAGGATAGACACTGTAACACAGTGGTCAGCATATGTTTACAATGGCCATTGCCTGAAAAAGCTTTTATTGGCCTATAATCATTGAGCTTATTAGTGTTTGACCATCATAGGACCATTACGATGACCATCATAGCATTTATA
>JBBPCX010067081.1:0-13699 GCA_037974365.1 Hydrocynus forskahlii | reverse complement strand
CCATACCAAGTGAAACCCGAGTAGCTCATTTTTGGGTATGACCGTTTACAGAGACGTAGAGGAACAGCCGAGTCTTAAACGTAGAGGAACAGCCGAGTCTTAGCCATGAATTCTAGTTAAGATATATTGACTTACTCATGCAGGGCAGGAATGTCCAAATGTCAGTCTAAGAGCCGCTTTCGTAATAATATTTTATAAAAGCCAGACAGAGTGAGACATGAGGAATGCTAACTTCTGTCTTACGCAGAGCTGCTAGACCCGAGGAGACCTTGACATTGTTACTGCAGCTCAGAACTATGTGGAAATAGACGGGTTCCGCTGTTTGAGAGTTAATGCATCACCTGTATTTAAATTAGGGGCTGTCAGGACAAGTCCATCTCAATGTGGGCATTCTGTGCTGTCTCATCTAGCACACCTGTTTCAGCTCATTAACTCATTAACATGTTCCCAATGTGCTGGAGCAGTAAAACGACTCAGTGTCATTGTGACAACTCATTTCTTCGTCCCGAGGAATGGCAGTTTGCTGCGTAGACTGCGACTCTCTTTGTCATTTTTCTCTAAGCTCTCTCATTAGCTTTTGCTGGAATCACTTGTTCAGATAGATTGTTAACCGTCGCACACTGATTCATTTGATGATTTGATGATTCAAGTCTGAAGAGGTCACTGATCACTCCGAGGCTTGATCAAAAGACCAAACATTTTCTTTTTTCATCTCTCACATGATCAGATCATCCACCCCCCCCCCCCCCCCATTGCCTTGGAAAACTGTTTGAGAATATTTGTTAGAAGGATTTAAAATCATGCAGTGTAGTCAATAAGTTATACCTGTGATGTAGGTAGTATATCACAGGGGTGGGCAATATGGCAAAATTCTAATATCACAATACTAAAATAAATGTTGGTGATTTGAAATGAGACACAGTCTTGATAAGTTGATAGTGGGCAAAAGCAAATAGGATGGTCCAGAATGATGTTAATTCACTAAATGGCGTATTGGGAGTCCTAGAAAGAGCACTTCGAAGAGACTGTGCTAAGTACCCGCTGATGCAGGACTGGCTGTTTTGCTTTTGCTTCACTCTGCCGGAGTCAGACTGCGTGAAAAGTTATGTGCTGACCTATGTTTTCTCAGATAGTGGAAGCGTTCCAGTCATGTGAAGTATGAGGGTTTGGGCCGGCATTCGAAGGCCAGTCAGATTTCGGAGGTAAACGGTGCCACCTCTCTGGCTTCGCCTCTGTTTATTTGCGTGGCTGTTGGGTAGGTCTTTGGAGTACCGTTGGAGAAGACGTCCTCTTTGTTGTACTCAGAAAGCATAAACAGTACTTACGGCTCATGTTATATTTTGTGGACAGCGTTATGATGATTGTTATTGTAGTGCTGTTACAATAACAATCACCAATAGACTCCCACCTGGAAGGAGCACAGGGCTGAGTGCGGCGTTTCAGACTCTTGCTACATGCGCAGAAAGCCGTAGACTGCATCGGTCATGTCATCACCTTCGACAGGATGCAGCTTCATAGATTCTCTGGCACATTCAGCACATTCTTAGCACACATCTGAGCAAAAATTTAAATTGGCCAGACCCAGACCTCGTTGCAAGGTTGAGTGATCAGCAGGAATGGCCTCAGCTGCTTTTCCAGAAAGTGGAAGATTTTTTACAGGGCTGACCAAACCTTGTGCTGAATTGGATGGTCAATTTGACTCTTTTTCGCCTCCTTGACTTTGAAGCCAATGGGTGGTCAGGTTGGGCAGAGATGAGACGAGCCTTTAGCTCCCCTGCGTAATCTGTATGACGAAGAAGGTCACTTCATTACCAATTCGTTGCTGATGAAAATTCAGCTTAATACTGAAATAACCTAAGGAATGGGCACATTTGAGGTGGCTGTCTTGGAAGCTGAATAATTTCCTCTACTAGGGATGGAAATAAGACGCGGGGGTTAACCGAGGCTAAAACTGTCCAGTCATTGTTTGCACAGCTCCCAAAAGTGCCCGATGTCTGCGGACCACGCCACACTGGGGCCCTCGCTCCCTGCTGCCCCCACTAACCTCCGCCAGCTCTCCTAGACCACTAGTGTGAACAAAAGTGCTCCTGCAGCCAGGTCAGGACATTTATAGAGTGCTAATGCAGCACAGCAGGAGCGTAATTGTGGTGGAGGGGGCCGCAGGGAGGGGGGGTCTTCATTTTGTCTACACACATGCACATACTACACATAAGCACAAGAATTTAGCTGTGGAATGGTCCATCTGAAAACTTCAGAGAAAAAAAAAAACATGTCTGCATATTTGTGCTATAGGTTCATGGAAATCCAGCTACAGGAGCAGCGGGACCTCCAGCATGGAGTGCAAACGCTGAGGCTGCAGAACAGAACAGGCTTGACATGCAGAATCCAGACAGCCGCTCTGATAACTGTTTGTGATGTTTTTAAAAGCAGAGCACTCAGCAAGGAGAGCAGTTGTTCCGTCATTTCAAACTGACGTGACATGCAGAGTCATTTTCCTTTACCGTCATTGCTAGCATGAATTTATCAGGTTATCTTGCCCAACACAAGGAATTAATATCCTCACTGCTTTGAGTACCACTTTCACAAGGCATAGTTTCTTCCCACCCTAACAGGTCTATGTTTTCACCCACATTTATGTCAAAGGTTCTCACGGTTGTACCCAGACGTCCTCGTTATGAGGTCACACCTGGCCCTGCAAGACAATTTTGAGTTAATTTACCCACAAGCCGTTTTGTAAGATACTGCAACAAATGAATGATGACAAGTGATAGGAATCGGAGCGTCTGAGGTCTCAAAAGCCCTTGTAAAATAACATGAAGGCGCTTCATGTTCTTGTATTAGCGTGAAAGCCGGTGTTTATCAAATTGCTTCCCCTTGACTTTTACTGTGAATATCTTCCCCCATCAGTTGGCGACCCAGTCAGGCATGCAGCTGTCAGGAGGTATGCTGGCTGGGTCTGACAGTGCAAGCTGAGGGAGTGTCAGTGTGTGATTGCCTTAATTCTTTAGCCACTGCTGCTACAGCTGACAGCCCGCCCTTTCGGACCAAAGCCAAGCCTGTGGAAAGACTGGCACTGCGGACAATGAGAGGACGTTCAGGGCGGGCCAGTAAGTACTGGTCACTGATATTTGTTGTTTTAAAGTCAGAGAATGCATAAACAGCTGAGTAGCTGGCTGTGTTGTGGTTCCTGATCCTACCATTTACGATGTACATTATGTTCTGATCGATAACTGTTTTAAGGGAATGTCCTGTTGGAATGTTTGCACCCTTTGTCCTCATCTGTCTTTTCCTCGCCACACTCTCTGGGGCAGTAATGAGCTTGAACACACAGCAAGGAGTTGCCTGTAGATGCGTTAAAGCCCTTACCCAGATCAAATGAGGTGAGAACCCTCTGTTCACAGCAGCACTAAACCAAATTGGCAATGCTGTTCTGCACTGTGCCCCATCATTCTGTCCTACTGCTAACATGCTTGCCCTACTTTTCTGCTTGGAGTGGTGTGTTCCTCAGCTTCTTGGGTTCCTGGAGAACCCTGGACGGCTGTTACGGATAAGACTGACAGGTACAAGGGAAGAAAGAGAAGTGATTGAGGATGAAATCAGAGGATGGTCTGATGTTGAGTGAAGTGAGAGGAAGGTGTATGATTCCATTTTTTAACACCCAGGAACTACAGCAAGGAGGAATACTGTGTCAGAGAGAACAGCTGTGAAACAAAAGGGCTAGGGGTAATAACCTGTGACAGAAAAGACATTAATATCCTTTAGCACCAGAGGAGCGAGGGATGAAATGTCACTTCCTCGTCCCTTGAGGTATGATTCCACCATTTGGTAGAGTTATGGTCCAACTATTAACACAGCTTGTACTTTGCAGACCATCAAGTTCTCCCCTTCGTCCTTGAAGTGAACGCTTGGTCACCCAAGACATGTTTAGTGCCTTAAGTTTGTCCTTTAAGTTTCAGTTTTACGCGGTAAATATAATGGAAGCTTTTAACTCACCTAATAACGTAAACGAATCTGTTTGACTTGAGGTCATACATGCAGTTTGCACACTGCCAGTTGTGGGGTTATAAGCCTCACTTTAGCTGCATTAGCCTTGTAGCTCCAGTGCAAAACTAAAGGAGCCATTCAAGATGGGTTGGAAAATTGAAGCCAACTTCAGTATTGTCTCCTATCACTTGTAGCTACATTAGCTTTGTAACTCTGCTGACACCAAACTTGTCTTGGCTGAGTGGAACCATATGGGTTAAGGCAAGAACTTTTTTTTTTGTTTTGTTTTTTGCTGAGCAATTGCTTTAAAATGTTTCTGAAAAGTTTCTGTTGGTATACAAGTGTGCCTGAGCTATGCTGGCAGCCTAGGAAAACTGAGATGGGGACTCTTGCCTCTTTTGAGTCGCTGGCAGCCTTTTGTTTTAGCTGGGGCTGTAGACCAGCATTAAAATTTCATACCTGCTTTCATTGCCGCTAAGAGTGCAGAGCGGAGAGGACTGTAAGAGACCTCTGGCACAGACATCGACTCCGTGTCACTAGAGACAGCCTGCCCAACTGTGCTCCGAACACTGCTGATACAAGGTTGGAGAGAGAGAGGGAGACAGATTTCTGATGTTCACTGAATGGATTGCCTCTCTGCGCGTCACATACTCTGTCCAGGAATGTCCGAACAGCGCACAGCAAACTGGCAGCCTTCCTCCATTGCTGCGAGGGCAACGCTGGTCAAATTCCTGTCATTCCATCCAAATTCTTGCAGTTCACATGAATTACACGGTCAGGAAGGGAAGTGCAGGGATGACTGACTGTCCATCTATCCTTTTGTTTGCTGGTTCTTCCTTCTGGTCCTTGGTATGCCTGTATTGCTGCAGCACGCTCTTATTTCGTCATCCAGTAGTAAATCAGTGCCCTTCCTGGGCCAAAACTGCTGATGCTCCTCTCGGAGAAATGGGCAATTAAAATTAGCGCAGGGATCCGGGGAGCAGTGGCACAGTTGTAGCAGGCATTGAGAAAAGACCATGATCATAGCTGGTGACAAACAAGCTGTGCCCCAAGCAAGAAAGCCATACTTCACTGTAACCCAGAGATAAAAACAGTGTTTAACAAGATGATGACCGGAAAGCGCTTGGTGGCAGTACCTAAACGCGAGTTGCCTTTTATTGTGGTGAAACAAATCAATTATTTATGCAACCTGGACATTTTCCAAATTTCTAAATGCACTGCTGATGAAGATAGGATTAATATGCATTGGACTGGCGATAAAACATTTAGCATATCCATAATTAACATTACAATTAACTCTGATTTTTGAAATACGGATCAGTGCAGAGGGCATTCATGGCTCTCATGTCGAGTGGAGATTGCAGAGCTGTAACAAACAAACTGAGGGAAGACGGATGAACCACAATAGCAGTCAGGAAAGGAGCTGTTGGCTCTGATCAGGACGGATTAGCGCTTCAACTGTTATTAAGTGACACTGCAGCTTTCCTGTGAAGTTCAATGAGATTATCTTGCTTTTTGCCGTTGTAATTCAATTGTTTGCGCTACAGAGCAGCTCTGCGGGAAATGAACACTGCACATCGTGCTGCGCATCCTCCTCCGCTATGGTGGACACTAGCTCTCTTGGGATATGTTCCCGAGATTGGTTTGATTAAAATGAACCCTGGTTTGATAGCTGTGTTAGTGTTATCAACCCTGGTAAGCAGACCAAGACCCCCTGAGTGGTCTCGGTCCAATTCCAAACCTGGGTCCTTTGACATATGAATACAATACAAACCTAAGACTTCTAAATGGACCAAATGAATGGTCTTCTCCTCACTTCAGAACTGCTTCGATTGATTTCTGTTGACAGGCAGATTTGAACACTGCTTTGGGGAAATTCAACTTTTCCCATGTCAAAGGGTGTTAGATCGCTGCCTTTGGCCACCGGTTATCTTCTTCATGTCGGTCCGAGTACATCATCTGCATCCCTGTCACAGCTCTCTTCAGCATATGCAGCATTTTACTAGCATAGCAAATGTGTAAAGGTCAACTCCGTTTAGGGGTGCCAAATATTTATACATTTTTCTTGTGAGTAATGAGGCATGCATGCAGATTTAGTACCAATGGTGCCGCTAATAGTGTCATTATGCATACACACAAACCTAATTTTCTGCTTATTGGGCTTTGTATATGGTAGGACAAAGGTAGGCAGAACGCTACCCTGTGTAAACCCCACACTGCTCAAGTAACGGAGTTTGATTGCCTTTTTTGTTTGCCTTCAGACAAGATAGTTTCATTATTTATGGAGTGTTGGAATCTCATTTGGAACAGTCTTGCACATCGCTTGACCTAATTTAATTAAATAAATGAAGGGCACATCAAAGGAAGTCCTTTGTCTCCGGTGATGTGGGGGCTTTTTGTGGGTAGCTCCGTGGAGCTCTGAAGCCAGTCAGCCCTGCAGAGTCTTCATAACCGGAATATGTGAGCTGTACGTAATGAGCTCTCAGGTTGTTTATGTTGGGACTAGAGGTGAAAAAATAAAAATCCACAGCGCGAATGAAAAGGCTGAGAGGAGGTAATCCGTTCCTTTCGAGCCCTGACGTGAAGCGTAGTTCGCGAAGCTAATGTGTATTCATGAGGAAATTTTAGAGCACATGAAGCGCGAGATGTTGTCATTTGTCTTGAGAGACGAGAGATTGCGGACGGACGACAGGCGTCCACTGCAGTCAGTTCACGGATTCACGCACAGACTGCAGCTTCCACCTCGCCGACTGCAGAGTATAAAGCCTGTGGGTTTTTATTTAATGAACATAGTGATCCACTATGAGTTTTGCATCCTGAGGCTTTGGTCAAGTTGAAGGTTTTGCGAAGTCATGCCGTTCATTCACCGATGCGTGGTAGATGCATAGATCTCTGGGTGTGCATCATGAAACATCAGATTTTCAGATTGTATCAGTTTGTTTGGTGCAACTGGAAAATCAAGGAATTCCTAGTGTCACACGGTACCGGAACATAGACAATGAGACAATGCACCAAAAATAGCAAGCGAATATTATTTAACCAAAAAACGAGCACATAATCAATTGTAATTGATTTTAACGTTGAAATATCAGTGCGGTTGAACTGCAACCTTCAGATCGATGCATCTATATACGCTGTTACTGTGGACAAAGAAGTGTGAAGGTGAATAAGAGGAATGCACCGATGGTGGGTGGGGGTGCTGGTGATGGTGGTGGTTGCACTCCTCTGATTCCCAGGAGCCCAGAAACGTGGGGTGGTATCCTCGGCGGTCAAAGCAGCTTCCAGCTGAGCTTGTGTTTTATTCCCTTGGGGTCCAGAGGTTAACCGCTTCTCACGCGACCTTCCATTGTTAGTATGGAAATGCAGGGTTAGGAGTCACTAACCACGGAAAAGGTCACAAAATGAGCAAGCAGAAAACTGAATTATTTATCACTATGGAAACAATGTAGAGCTGGAAATAATGGCCTGCACGCTCTTAGAGTCCGGGACTCTCAGCGGAGACTGTTGGCTAACTTTCCTCGACAGGACAGTAATTTAGTCCAAATGTTCTTTCTTTTTTTACTGAACCGTCAGACTTGCCTCCTGGATTTAAAAAAAAAAAGCACATGAGTTCACCTTTTCGCTGACTGGAGGCCGAACGCGTGGTTTGTTGCGGGTTCCAAAGATTTGTTGAACACGTCAGGTTCTTCAGACTTCCGTTCCAAGATCAGAGGCCGGGACGTTTTTGGTTCAGCGCTTCAAAGCTTCTCCGAGCTGAAGTTATCGTAGCTGAGAGACCGGAACCTTCTCGCTCTCACACACCCGCTCTTGGTCTGTTGTTACTTTCACGAGTGCTTCTGGCCCCCATCCCTGAGAGCCTTGTGTAGGGAGAGTGCTGAACCTGCCGCCAGCTCCTCTCTTTTCCTTGGAACGCTGAGGTTGTTGGAGCACTTTCTGTTTACTTTGAAAAGAAAAAAGAGAGTAGGCCTTCTTCCTACGGAAAAAAAAAAAAAAACCTGATAGGAGCATGGCCGGACAGATGGCTAATGGTTTTAATACTCTCTACACTGGCAAGTCGTGTGTAGGTCCTGGTCAGGCATCGCTCCCCAGTTCAGCGAGATGGTTGGAAAGGGCTCTGGGTTCTGCATGTGCAGGTGTCAGACTGCTGCAAGGCTGTGTAAGAAGATGAAAAGAAAGGAAATGAAATGACTGCAATTTTGGAAGCTTGCAGGGAACGTGTTGGCCCCTTTGAATCAGCTGAATTTTTTTTTCTCGCCAGGTCGAGTTTCTGCAAGTAGCTTCGCTCTTTCGTTTGCTCTTTTGAGAGCTTGTGATGGCCATGGTTTTGGACTGAAAAAAGTTCATGAATTTTCTCCACAACATTTTTCACACTTGTGTGCCTGTCTAATAAGTAAATAGAAGACTTTGTCTGTCCTGCTGTTAATGTGTAAAATAAAGAAAAATCGAAGTTTGTTCCCAGACTGGGTTCCTGAGACATAAAATTTTCTATAATACCTGAACTTAAGGCTTGTGCACACTCAGCAGGTTTGGTCGATCAGAATGAACCTTGGTGCGATTGCTCTATTCAGGGTCCAAAATTGGCAAAAAAAAAAAAAAAAAAGAAGATAAATTGGCAAATAGCATAAATTAGGTCAGTTGCCATTGGAAGATTGTTGAAATAGGCCTACAAACTTTCATCACAACAATACACAATTGAATTGAATATTTTTTTATCATTCTTTGGTAGACCCTCGCTGTCCACCATCACCACAGCACAAATCGAGAAATGTGATGATGTTAATTTTGGTGCTGGGGACGCTACGTCAAGCTAAATCTGGCTGTGAGCGCCAAGCAGGTCGGCGAGTGTGTGGCGGCACAGAAAGAAAAAGTAAAGAGCACAGTGGAGGTACGGCTAAAAGGAAATTTAATGAGAAGTGACATTTCACAGTTAAGGGAATGAGGAGGGATTGGTTTTGGCTGAGTGAGAACACCGTAAACAGCGGTGCACGCCAAATGCGTATACCAAGATCGAATTCTTGGAAAACTCCTGCGCAGTTGAGGTTAAAAATGGGAGTGCAGCGCGGGCCATGTTATACACATGTGGGGACGACTCATTTTGCGCTGGAGTGCAGTGAAGTCCTTCATTAACGAGCATGAAGTTAAAAGAGCACACAGAGGCTTATCTATATGATAAGAAAAGATGAGGTAAGATATGAAGGTGTGTTGTTTTCACACCTGAAAGTCCAGACCAATGTCTATGTCATGGTTGTTACATTCATGCACATTTGATCTTTGGACTGTGATCTGAGGCACCTTCAACACTTGCTATTTTGGTCTGGGAGAAAGATTCTGAACAAGGTTGGTGTGAGAGTACCCTTGGACCACATCCAAGAGATGCTTGCTTGACAAATTCCCGCTGCTTCACAGGGCGTCGGATTGGTTTAGGAAGTTTATTTTCAGACCACTATGCCTAAATTCCCAACCACGTTTTACCCAGACGTGGCTGTCCGCATTTATTCTTTAAATGAGATCACACCTGGCCCTGTGAGACTATATGGACCAAGAATGTCTGAGCAACAAAGGATCCGGTAATTGTAGAACAGATAGTTTTGACAATAAAACAGAGGAACTGTGGCTGAGGACCAATCAGAGCCAAAATAAAATACTTGACACGCAAATATGACTTCATACATCAAGTATGTGTTAGTGGGCCGAGTTTTTAAAAACAATAATCCGCTTAAAGTCATTTTGGGGGATTACAAGGCAGACAAAACAACACATACAAAGACTAAAATCGCTTTTTTCCCCTACATAACATCTGTTTGCATCTTTTGCGTTTGTTTAATTTTCTGTTTTGTGAACCAAACTCCAGATAAAAGTGCACCCTAACTTGCAGGCGGATTTACCTTATACATTTCTTCCTCTTGCCGCAGAAAACATGTTTGTTACTAATAGCATATTAACTTCATTTTGGCTTGCAGAAGGTTTCCTGGTGTGAGAGTACAGCCTGTTTGGAGGAGGCCCTGGTTTGACGCATTAACTTTCTCAGCTGTTTTTGTGCCTTGGAGAAAGGAGAAGGGACAGGATAGCAGAATAAAGGTCCAGTTTAGTTGCCGTCCTGTTTCAGGGGTTTCTGTCCACCTGCTCGTGCTTAGTCAGTATGGACGACTGGGACATAAAACTCAATGCTGCATGATGTAAGAGAGGAAATGTGAGATGCCGAAAGTTAAAAGACCAGTTCCTCAGAAGTTGTAGTTTGTTGAGCTTTCCCAGAGACTCAGAACATCTCCGCTAAGAGCCCACGTGAATCATTTCCTGTGGCTGCTAAGATCTGAGCTTTTTTTTTCCCCTCCCAGACTGTTTAGTCTGGTGGAAGAGGGAGAGAGGGAGAAACCTGTAGAGGGTCCGGATCCCAGCCAAGAGCTACAGCTCCTGTCAGACACAGTGGCCAGCGCTATGCCAGTGCACTAATCTGAGCGAGAAGTCCATCTAGCCTTTGGGTGAATGAAGATGCACGGCTCGGCTTCGGACCACGTTCATTTATGAGTCGCTTATCAGATCTTCTTTAAAATCGTCTTTACTGATCTCAGTCACGGATGTTTTAAACGTTTTGCAAAAGAAAGGACCGTCTTTTTTAACCTGCTTAAAGTTTTGCTCTAAGAGAGCTGAAGGGTTCTCTTGGACGTTTGGGAATCTTCCTGTCCTCTGGACTACATGTTCTGCAATAACTGAGTCGTTTGGTCTATATTTACCACAGCGACTGGCAGGCCCGAAGCCTGTTAGCACATCTCATTGTACAGATGTCTGTGGAGCCTCTTGGAGAGTTTCCTAAATGTGTGTCGCAGCATGTGGTGGGTTGGCTGCATGGGCAGTCGTCCTTCCTGTTGTTGACCTGTTTTGGCAACCTCGTGTGGCGAGACAGTGTTTGTCCAGACCCAGGGTTTCCAAGAATAAAGTAAAGTCTGTCCACTTTGTGTCCCACTTCTCATTCGCTGCGCCTTGCTTAAAAAAAGTAGAGAGTTAAAAAAAATGACCTGGAGCAGTGCTAGCTACCAGAAGACGACCATGAGGCATTTCAGCCTCTTGCTTCATATGTAAAGAACCATGAACTGAAAACAGTTTCCCACCTCTCGAAGCTCGTATGTGCCATTTCTACCAGATAGGAGCAGACGGCCGTTCCTCCGCCTCAAATGTAATCTTTATCTAAGCAGATTGAAACTTCATGAAGGAACGTCATATTCCGTGGCAGCAGCTATGGAAGGCACCATGGAAACAAGAGGCAAGGAAGCGTGTTGGTCTGCGAGCTGGAAAAACGCCTTTTCTTTCCTGCAGTTGCCAGGGCAACGCTTGAGTTACAGCTTGTTCGCATATTGTGATATCCATGATGTGGCCTGTCATGTGACTGGTGGTCAGCCAATAATACATGACTCGCCAGCGTGGCACTGAATGCTATTTTATTGTTGAATGTCTCAGCTGGCCGAGAAATCTTCAGTCATTTGAATGAGAGATTATGGGTTTTTTTTTTTTTTTTTGACCAAGATGTGTAACCCCTTGTACCTGGAAGTGTAAACAAGAGCTGTGCAATGAATCTTTTTTGATAATCAGCACTGCCGTATTGTTACGTGAGGCAGTATGTGGGCATTCGTATTACTAGAGACATTCGTTTGATCTAGAATAAATTCGGCAAGGATAATTTAAGCCCATTTTTACCCATGTTGGAGTACTTGTAGTATATGGTAAGACATATTGCCACGGGGATGGTTATGCTCCTGCGCGTTTTAAATGAATCGGAGCCGAAGACAGTCCCATATTATTCTTCACCTCTAAACGGTTTCTTTTTTTATCAATAGTTATCCGTCTTACTTAATGTGGCTCGAACCGTAGTGTGAACCCAGCCAACGTATAAACGAGAACATTCGGCTCGGCCGCGCGAGGCGTGCTATCGCTTTTGTTGGCGTTTTGAGTTACCATGGCGACACTATTCGCCAACAAAGATGGCAGACATGTCATAGACAATGAATGGGGTTCACATTTCAGGTCGTCCTGCTCAGACACGCTTCGTCCGAAACCCACCAAGTTTCCTGTGATTCCTCACACTAACTTTTTTTTTTTTACTTATTGCTCATCCCTGTTTCTGCCTGTTCACTTCTATGCATTTTTGACCCAATTCAAATGAGTGCAGCTTCAGGAGACGAAGCTTTCGTTCTCTATACATTGACCAAATGTAATGAAACTTCACATGAAACCTCAGGCCACATCCCCACACAAATCCATCCCCTCATCGAAGCCCTGGACTCGTCTTTTTCCTCAGATGGCACAGACCGCCCACTGTATTAAGAACTCCAGCCCAGCTCAAAATTTTTTAGCATTACCAGGTTTTGGTTTCGTGCTGATGTTGGTGGGAAACCTGGGATTGGGTATCAGAATGGCAAAATCTGTTTGATGTGAAATTGCCAGCTGTGTTAGCATGAGCCTTGTTTTACACACTCATTTTAAATATACAGTTCAGTAAATATTTAGTTTATACAGTTGAATCAACTTATTCTTGGTGTAGTCAATCAGCAAATGCATGTTTGGAGTCCAAATTCAGCTTTTTCAGTTTAGAACTGTAGGCTAACATTGCAAATGAACGCTGAAACCCAAACTGTTTCGGGAAAAATACGTCGCCGAAGCCGCTCTCGGTCCACTCAAGTCAGCATCCAGCTCTTCCGTACGAGGTTAGGAGACGTTTTTATGGAAGGGATTTGGGCGACTCCGGAGTTCTCGTGTTTAGCAGCAGCTCACTGTGGTAGTTCTAAAGTTCAGAGGCAAACTTTGGACACGGAACAATTTCAGGTTAAACCATTCCGGAACATTCCTTTAAGAGAAGCGCCTCGATTGCAAATGTTAAGCTTTCACGATCAGTATCATCACTGGACAAAAAAAGTGTTGTGGAGTCTCCAGTAACCCCGCAGACCTCAGTGCGGTACAGTGTTCAGGGAGGTCCTGTATGTTCCTCCGTCTGTGAGTCTGCTCATATCATGTTAAGGGATCAGCGGAGGAGATGTCTGATTGCACTCCGCCTGCTGCCCGTGTTCTGACGGCCTCCCTCTGACGCCGGCTCCTCTCGGCGGGGCAGATAATGAGAATGACCCGTTCGCTCTTTGTCTGCTCGTTTCTGATGGGGACTGACTTCCCATCTGGAGACGTTGTTTATGGTCTCCTTCGAGGCCGAGAGAGATCCAGTGATGAATTTCGCTGCAGGTTATTCCTTTACGACTGTGAGGCACGGGGTGGGGGCAGCGTTTACGAGCTCTACATCACAGCGACGGTATTCCCATAATGCTGGAGGACTGAAGGACAGGAAGTCAGCCTGCTTACACAATGACACTCAAGGGGAACACACTCGTACACTGGTCACTGGAGTGGGACCTCGCTGAACGTCTACTTTTATGAACTCCAGTGGAGAACTGAGGGCTTGTCTCTGGCGCTACTGGCACTTTTCAGGCTGAAGCTGATGATTATTTCAAGTCTACCTGTCGACTTTAACCCATGAACCAACTAATCGGACTCCCTAAAGGTGTGTGTGCATCACTATTGTCTGGAATTATGGAATGCTATTAAAAAGAAACAATAGAAGCCATATCACCTCCTACACTTCCTGTAGTGTATTGCAGGCGGACAGATTCGGTTGAATAATTCCACAAGAAAGAATAAATCATTCTGGCAAGAAGTGGTCACATATTCAACACACAAA
>JBBPCX010067080.1:0-13699 GCA_037974365.1 Hydrocynus forskahlii | reverse complement strand
GCCTCCATTTTGGTTATGATTTTCACGGCTAAAAAGTGCGTGAAGAAGCTACTTCTTCTCTTACATTATTGGTGGTTAGGACTATCACCACCAACTGTTACGGGTATGTGGAGCACGCCATTCCCTTAACTGACTACACCAAAGCAAACAGGAGGAGAGCATAAAGAGACAGGACAACTAGTATTAAGTTAATTTAGTTTATTTATTTAAAAGGTATATTTCTGTATAAAGTTATCATAGTGTTATTATGATTCCCGGTCCTGCCCACTCCCGCTCACATTTTTTCCAGTCCCGTCCCAATCACGTTATTAAAAGTGATTTTGTTTCCCATCCCGCAGGATTCCCGAAAAAATGTCAGCCTCTAGATTGCATTAGTAAAAACTGATTTCAGTAAATTAAAACAGTGTAAAACAGTCTAAAACCAGTGTTTGCTCTCCTACGTGGTTGCTTTTTGTGGCTTTTTCGTTTGGCATGCCGCCCCTCTGCCGCTCTCCGACTCCCTCTGCAGGTTTTCTCCACCCACTTGTGGGCAGAGACTATCCTGAAAGTCTCTGTCTTGTGTCTTGTGTCTTGTACCCCTAACAGTGCGTATAACGTGTGCAAGCAGTTTTGTGAGCTTGTCTCCAGGGAGGTTACCATGTCAAAGCCAAGTCACACAAAGTGCCCACCACTGTGCTCGATTGTTGCCCACCCACACCACCGCTGCCTCTGGCCTAAGAGCTTCAATGAGTTCCAGACTGTTAGCTCACTGATACGCTTGCAGGGAAAGGTTGAGTCACCCTTTGCCTCTCTCTCTCTGTGTCTTTCTTTCTCTCGCTCTCATTCTCATTTCTTCTCCAACACACTGAGAACATTGTTTCAAAGCCCTGGAGGAAACCTTGTTGAAATGTCTGGGTTTCTGAATTCTGCCAAATAGAGAAAAAGCGTGAGAGACTAAAATCAATGGAAGAAAATGCCAGAGCGTGTGCGAGAGAAACCAAGCAGAAATAGAGACAGACATGAGGTAGTGGCTTGGGTTTCCTTTCTTCTCGTTCCATGTCAGGTGTCTGCCTCCCCCACATCATCATCTGACACATTGTCAGGCTATAAGTGTGATGACTCACTGAGCTGCTAGGGAGTCAATTTAGTATTGGGGTAGCTGCTAGCTAGGGCAGATTCCTCTCTGCTGTTGCCATCAGTTCACACCAGGAAAATGTAGCTAGCATGTGATGGAAGAGGTGTTGGCTACCAAAATGACAAAATGATCAAATCTTCTTGATGAGCCAAAAATGCAAAAAAAAAAAACAAACAAAAAAAACTATATGCACAAAAGTCTTGGGACACACCTGTTTTTCAGGGTTTGAGCTAGGCCCCTTACTTCCAGTGAGGGGCAATCTTAATGCTTCAGCATACCAAGACATTTTAGACAATGCCATGCTTCCAGTTTGGTGGGGGGAAGTTTCCAGTTCTATCCTGAAAGTTCTCCCGGATTCTGTTTGTTTCTAAGACCTAAAATAAAAGAAATTCGGGCATTTTTGCTCTTTGTTGTGTGTGATGCCATTTTTAAAACCCCAGTAGCGGTTATGATTATTGCACATTTTTAAAATTACAATAACTTTGGTTCTATGTGACACCTTGAGCATCAACACAAACCGGGGGAACTTTCATATGAAGAGTTGCTTATGATGATAATTTACCATTTGTTGTGCTTCCAGAACGGATCTGTGCTTCTTGTGTACTAAGGGTTAAGCATCATGAAGAAATCAAACTGCATTTAATAGCTCATTTTTTGGTTTTCCTTTGTGAGTTACACCAGGTACTTGACAAACCTCAACATTCCTTCCATTCCCCATCATCTACAAACATGCATCACACAGTACACTCACACTCTCATGAATGCTTGAGTATCCATGATTGTATCCATGGCTACAGTGTATGTCAATTAAATGTTTTGATCCACCCCATTTGTTGTGAAAAATCGTCAGTTAAAAATAGTTATGTCTAATATTATTATTCTCCTGACATAAATCATTATAAATGTGATAAATTAAGATTCAAGATTCAAGAGAATTTATTGTCAGCCCAGCCACATACACGAGTGCAAAGAGGGTTGAAATAGCGTTCTCTGCAGCAAACAGTGTAGGAAAGAAAGAAAGACAAATTTAAACAAAGACAGACAAAGAGCAGAGCAGAGTCAAGAAAACACATTCTATTGCAGCATCTAAGCAAAGAATTCAAAGTACAAAAAGGCAGGTATTGTAAATAAATGTATATTCAGGAAGTAGAGGATTTTTTTAAATCAAATTTTTAGCAGCAAGTTTTAGTGCAGTTTTGGAAAGTGTTGGTGCATTGAGTATGGATAGTTAAAAGTGTCATGTGCGTGTTTATGGCAGTCTCTGTATGAGGTCAGACCCTGTTCAGAACCCTGATGTTACGTGCAGGCTCAGAGTTCAGGAATCTAATGGCTTGTGGGAAGAAGTTGTTGTGATGTCTGGTAGTGGTGGTTCTGATGCTTCTGAACCTTTTTCCAGACATCAGGGGGGAAAACAGTCCATGTGAGGGGTGGGTGCGATCTGTGATGATGCTGGTTGCGTGGTGGACACAGCGTTTCTTGTACAGTTCAGTGAGTGATGGGAGGGACACACCAATGATCTTCTCAGCTGTCCTCACCAGCTGCTGAAGGGACTTTCAGTCGGCGCTGTTGCAATTTCCAAACCAGGAAGTGATGCAGCTGCAGAGGATGCTCTCAATGGTCCCCCGATAAAAGGTGGTGAGGATGGGAGGGGGAGGGTGGGCATTATGCCATCTCCTCAGAAAGTGGAGGCGCTGCTGGGCTTTCTTGGTGATGGTGGTGGTGTTGAGTGTCTAGCTGAGGTTGTTAGTCACCTGCACACCCAAGAACTACATACTGCTGACTTTCTCCACAGCCGAGTTGTTGATGTGAAGTGGGGTGTATGGGGCAGAGTTCCTGCTGATGTCGATGACCATCTCCTTTGTCTTGTCGAAGTTCAGGGACAGGCTGTTGTCTCGACACCAGACCACCAGCTGTCTGACTTCCTCTCTGTACACGGACTCATCGTTGTTGCTTGTGAGCTCCACTACTGTTGTGTCATCTGCAAACTTGATGATGTGGTTTGTGCTGAATTGGGCAGCACAGTCATGCGTCAGCAGGGTGAACAGCAGTGGGCTGAGCACGCATCCTTGTGGCGATCTGGTGCTCAGGCTGATGGTCCTGGAGGTGTTAGTTTCAATACTAACAAACTGAGGCCTGTTAGTTAGGAAGTCTAGGACCCAGTTGCAGAGTGAGGTGTTCATGCCCAGTAGGCTTAGTTTTCCCACCAGTTTCTGTGGAACCCACCAGTCCTTTGAACCCACCAGTCCTTTGAGTCCAGATGAGAAAGGGTGAGGTGAAAGGCAGTTGAAATTGCATCATCAGTTGTCCGGCTGGCGTGGTATGCAAACTGCAGTGGGACAAGCTAGTCTGGGAGGTGCGCTTTCATGTGCCTCAGTACTAGCCTTTCAAAGCACTTTGTGATGATGGGGGTGCGTGCAACCAGCCGGTAGTCATTCAGACAGTACACTGATGACTTCTTGGGCACCGGGATGATTCTTGTAGATTTGAGGCCGAAAGGAACCACTGCTGCGCTCAGGGAAGAATTAAAGATGTCCGTGAAGATGCTGGTGAGCTGCTCAGCGCATTCTCTAAGAACACGTCCTGGTATATTGTCTGGCCCCACAGCTTTTCGTGGATTGACTCTGCTCAGAGTTCTCCTGATGTCAGCCTTGGGCAGACAGAGGACCCGCTCATTAGGAGGAGGGGTTGCTTTCTGCGCTGGTTCCTTGTTCTGTGCCTCAAAACGTGTGTAGAAGTCATTCAGCACCTCTGGCAGGGAGGCATCACTGCTGCAGGCCTGAGGGGTTGGTTTACAGTCTGTGATGGATTGTTTTCCTTGCCACATGCGTTGTGTGTCCTTGGGATTTTTGAAATGTCCATGGATCCTCTGTGCATATGCATGCTTTGCCTCTTTGATAGCCTGTGACAGTTTGGCTCTGGCATCAATGAGAGCCACTGTGTCTCCAGACTTAAAACCAGGGCTTGTGGTTTGCCCGGCTGGTGATGATTCTGGGATTCTGCTAATATAGCCAGTGACTGAAGCTGTGTATTCCTCCAGGTCCACGGTGCTGTGTATTCCTCCAGGTCCATATCCCAATCAGTGCATTCAAAGCAGTCCTGTAGTGTAGGGATGGATCCCTGAGGCCAGGTTGTCACTTGCTTCAAGACTGGTCTGGTGTGCCTCTGTATGGGTCTGTAGGTTGAGGTGAAGAGGATGGAAATGTGGTCTGATTGTCCCAAATGGGGGTGGGATGCAGCCTTGTATGCACAGGGAATGTTTGTGTAGACAAGGTCTAACATGTTATTCCCACGTGTGGCAAAGTCAATCTGTTGGTGGAATCTTGGCAGGACTTTCTTTACAGCTGCATTATTGAAGTCCCCTGCAATTATGAAAAGTTTATCGGGGTCAGCAGTTTGCAGGTCACTTATCTTCCCATACAGCTCCCCCAGTGCATCATTAGCTTTAGCACCATCAGCATTAGTGCTAGGAGGAAGGTAAACAGCCATGACGATAGCTGAAGTAAACTCTCTGAGGAGGTAGAAAGCTCTGCATTTCACTGCCAGAATCTCCACAAGAGCCGAGCAGCGTGCGTTGTGGCAATCACCGTGTTTGTGCACCATTCCTTGCTGATGTAAACTTGCCTAACAACGCAGTTGTCTTAACTGAAATATAGAAAGTCCTTTAACTGAAATACAGAAGCTACCCCCTTCGATCTGGACACAGGCTGAGGGTCACGCTCAGTGCAGGTCATGAAGACATCGCACCTTAGGTGAGTCAGACCCGCTCCTGGTTTATACTCTGCTCTAGGAGTCACAAGGAACTCAGGACTTACAGAAGCTCCACGTCATGCGGCAGCCACGAGGAGCACTTCCATCCAGCGAGTGGTTCCGCATCGTTGGCTAACACTGGAGAGATAGAGAGGCCCATATCAAAGCCTACTAGTATAGAACTGAGAGGGCACCTCTTACTCTACAGCTCGGAAGGGAAAATGGAGTTCGTAGAGACAGTAGGTGAACAGAACAGATGGGTCTTGCGGGAGTTGTGTGAGGGAGATTGTACACTGGACTACTGGATTGGCTGGAGGTTTTAAAGCAAAGAGTGACACGCAGACCAGTCACATGAGCCAAACAATAATACTTAACAGGCAGTGACTTTGACAAGACACCTGGAAACGCAACGAGAAACTGAGGCAGGTAATCATTAGGAAGAACACGAGGGCAGGTGCACTGCCAAGCATGGTATAAGTGCGTAAATCTGACTTTTAAATGATTTGAGCTACAACCAGAACTAATTGGTGCAAATGGTGTATGATTATGTTCTACTGGTAATGGTAATGATTGTGTTCTACTCACGGTTTTCATACTCAGTGGGTGATGTGCTAAAATGTTTGCTTGTTGTGGTAACACTGAATACAAAGAGAACTAATTTTTTCATAGCTGCTAGTCCTTGTTAATGTCAGCTCATAGTTTTTCCTTCAGTAGCTTAGTTCTGTGAGTCCCTTTCACACAGATCGTAAGGGAGAGAGAGAGACAGAGAGAGAGAGAAAGACAGTCAGAAAGAGAACGAGAGACGGAGAGGGGCTGGAAACATTAAACAGTGTACTGCTGTGTCAGAGAACTGCTGTTCTGAAATAAAAAGTAAATGAGTGTTATCTATTGAATATTCTATTTTGCTCTATTTCTCTCTCTCTTTTTCTGTCTTTCCTTCTCTTTTTCTCTCTGTCTGTCTTTCTCTCTCTCTTTCTCTAGCTTTCCTTCTCTTTCTCTCTCTGTCTGTCTTTCTTTCTCTCTTTCTCTGTCTGTCTTTCCCTGCCTCTCTTTCTTTTACTCTCTATCTCTTTCTCTCGTTCCCTCTCTCCCTCCCTTTCTCTCTATCTTTAGCTCCATTTCTCTCTCTCTCTCTCTCTCGCTCCCTCTCTTCCTATTCCTCTCTCTCTATCTCTCTTGCCCTCCCTCTCTGTATTTCTCTCTCTCCCTCTTTTTCTGTCTTTCCATTTCCCTTTCATTCTCTCTCTCTTTTTCTTTCTATCTTTTTTTCTGTCCCTCTACCCTCCTCTCTTTCTCTCTTTCTTTGTCTGCTGGGAGTATGCCCAGCTGACTTAGCCGGGAATGTGTTGTGGAAAAATAGTGTTTAGAAACAGCATTTTATGGTGAACACCTTTTCTAACATTTTAATCTGTCCAGAATGTTTTCTTTTCTTTTTACTAAATTTTCTCAGTTTGAACAGTATTACCAGAAACATCTTCATACTCTCCAAAAATCTTCTGTATGTCTCATTTTTACTTTTGATAGTAAATTTTGAACTGTTGAAGACAATCTTCAACATTTAATTCATAACGATGTGTCTAATTATACTGAAGCAAAGTTACAATTATCTCCTCAACCAAAACAGAGAGGAAAAAGCCAAGTTAGTCTCATGAAGAAGTCTGTTATCAGACAGTTGTAAGGCTTAAGGCTTTAAGACATGTTGCAGTTCTCAAGAAAATCTGGTCAAGGAGTGATCTGGACTAAATGAAGACCAAATGTGACATTGTCTGATGGCAAAAAACAATTAATATAGAGCAGATACATGTTTCAGGATGTTGAAATAATATGAAGGATGATTTTATGGTGAGTTTTCAAACCTAGTAAATTAGCTTTATCACTCTCCACTGCATGTGAGAATATATTGTGGCTAAACAGATTCTGCCTATCCTTGTGGTTCATTTTGCAGGATTGTTTTATATGAGTGCTGTCCCGGTTACATGCAACTAGAGGGAAAGCGTGGCTGCCCTGCAGGTCAGTATTGGCTGATAATGGTTCGACTGTATTACAGGGTGGTATTTTTACTGAAGAAACCCAACAAAACTGACAGCTATTTATTCAGCCATGTTTAAGCTGTAATTATACTGTAACATAAAATCAGTCCACTGGACAGCACCCAACTCCTCTTCATTTTTCGATGCTCATTTTAACTTTGGCTGAAAGTACAAACTGTAATTGCTATGTTATGGTAGGATGTTTAGGTTAACTCTAAAGTTAATTTCAGAGTCAGGGGTGCCATTAATATATACATATTTGTGTATCTAGGAAAATTATACCTTGAACTGTCCTGCACAATTCAACACAGATAACAAAATACACCCTCCAAACCAGTATCTGTACCTGGTTCCAAATACAGCTCTTTATAGCTATTAGACAGAAAAAACCTTCACCCTTTACATAAAATGACTCTTCACTAAAGATAAAGAGCTCTAAATAATTTAATGTGACATTTAATACTTTCACTATTTGCTAAACTGGCTTATTTTGCTAAACAGTGATTAGGACATTCCACTACTTAACCCTCCTCCATTTTATTCTGAAGCTCGTAATATTTTTTAATCCAAGCCTCCTTTACAGCATGCAATGCTAATTTAGAATGCCATTCCTGTTCCATATTATTCTTAGATTTAATTTATTATGGTGGGCTCCACACTTCATATCCTGCACTTCCTTTCTTGTGTTTTTGGATTGTAACAGGGAGAAAATTTCATTCCTAACTCTTCAGATATGTATCTGATTTACAGTTTCACCACACACAACCAACGTTTTGAGAGTCCCCCCTTACATAGAAAGCAGGTTAATAAGCTGTTATTCACCAGGTGGTGTTTAGAGGTAGGTTTTTGTAAAAAGGTGGGGTGGGATAAAGGGCAGACTGACTGACATATTCATTAACCACTCACAGAAGAGTTGGTAAAATTATATACTCTGCATGTTCTTCATAGGTGTGAATAGTTTGGTACATTTTGTCAGCCTTCCAGAAGTGACACTCTAAGTGATTGTCTACTTTGTCTGTATAAGAGCCAGAACTTGTTCAGAGTTATTAATAACTGGCAACTTAATAAAAACAGACTCTGACCCATCTGTTATTGTGTATAATTTCTCATCAATCAATCAATCAATCAGTCGATCAATAAAACTACATAGGAGAAGTTTGGGTGTTTGAAGTATATGTTACAGCATTTTTTTTATATTTTTATATATTTATTTTTATATATTTATTTTATGTGTTTTGCTTATGTGTTTTGCTCCAGCGGCTCCCATTGACACTGTATATGGTACATTGGGCCTGGTGAAAGCTGACATCACAAAGCAATATTCTGCTATATCCAAGATTAAGGAAGAAATTGATGGAAGTGGGACTTACACCATGTTTGCTCCAAGTGATGATGCCTGGAACCAGTTGGATAGCGTATGTACAATTCTCTGTCTTCTCAGTTACTGAGGCATAACCAGTTTCAACCTTGAGGAACCATGAGGAACCCCAGTATTATTTGTAATTACCATTCAGTACCTGGTTTGGCTAATTCGGGCTTAAATACATGTAATTAAATCAAGTGTGCTGTTGATGGGATCTACCAAATACTTGCAATGGCTGGAGGCATCAAGTAGAAGTCAGGAACCAAACCTTTGTTCTTGTAAGACATTAAAATTTTAAAAACATGACTTTTGTATTTATCTGAATGTTTAAAGTGTGTTTTTAAGTAATATGAAGTAATATCAGCACTTGCTGTGGAGCATTTTTGTGACTTAAAATCACCAAAATATCACCTATTAATCACCTATTACCTATTAAATATTACCTATTAATACTTTACTTAAAACTATATGTAAGTGCATCATTACTGTGCTTGCATTCATACTGAAAAGATCACATAATTGTCATTTTATTTATTATTACAGATTGCACGAAATGCCCTTGAGAGCAATGTGAACAACGAGCTTTTCAACTCCTTGCACTACCACATGGTCAATAAGCGTTTCCTAACTAAAGACCTCAAGAATGACATGACCCTGGAGTCTATGTATAACAACCTGGGGCTACACATCAACCACTACTCAAATGGAGTATGTATATAAACACCATGTTTCATGTAACATGTATATTAATTCACAATACATTTTATTAAAAACCTACCTTGTATTTCTGTACAACTACAGACCAAAGCTCATCTGTTGTCATCTATTTTTCAGTAACCCTCTACCCCATTCTTTATTGGTCGGTTTCTGAACACAGGACTGCTTTTGACCAGAGTATTGCATGGTAGAGACACGATAGTGGTTGTGGGACTGATGCGAGTGTATTGGGTACAGCAGATGTCTGATTCCCAACAGTGTCTCTGCTAGAGACTGACTACTAATGGACTAAGGACTCTAGATGATGATAAACACAAACTGTGTACTGTCTGAGGGACTACCATTGATAACTTTACATCTGCAAGGTGGACAAACATTTGTCTGCTAGAGTGGACAATAAGTCGTACTGTAGTGCTAAGAAGGATCCACCACCCATATAATACACACTCACTGGTGGTCATGTGAGGTCCTGATCGTTAATGAATGGGGTGAAGGTGTCTAACAAATGATACAGTGACTACAATGTGCAAAATACAAATATATATATATATAACACACACACACACACACACACACACACACACACACACACACATATATATAGATTCGTAGTTAATCAGCTGGAATCAGAAATGGCTTAAAAGAAAGGCAAAGCCCTCTAGATTATGCTTATTATACCAAAATAAAGTTTTGCATCGTTAATTGAGTTGTATCATTTAATTAAGACAGAAAGGTCAAATTTTGCCTGGACAAAAGTCTTGTCATATACAAAAGTAATGTAGAAATTATACATATACTTTATTTAGAAAACACAAACATGCTACAATAACATCAGAATGTAAAGTCATGGTGCCTTGGAAAAAAGAATACATAACGTTTATGACTTCCGTGAGGACCGCATCCATGAAGTCATCTGTTCATGAATTCATCTGGAATTGCAAAGAAAGCAGTCTTGCAAGCCTCCTCCTTCATCTTACCCCAGACATGCTCAATAATACAGGTGTTATAGACTTTAACAAGTTGTGAACATCAGGACCCTTTTTGACTGTTTCATTTTGCACCCAGTTATTAATGTGAAAGCCCTTGGCATTAAATTGATCCATTTATTGTAACAATTGATTGATTAGAAATAAAGTTATGTGTCTTTACTATGTCCTTATGTGACAAGATGTAACCCCAAACCCTGATTTTTCCTCCACCAAATCTGACTGTTTTCTGGGTGAATCTTGGGTCCATGCAGGTTGCAACAGGTCTCCTGCAGTATTTGTGGCATTTGCGGCATTTCTGGCTAATAAAGGTACCAGTCATCGACACATAAGGACATAGATTTTGTATCCTGCCTTGATGGCTTTGGTTTTCAGCAGCACATTAATGTTCGCACTCACTCTAAAGGCCACATTTTGGATTTAATCTGTTGCTCTGGTGTTTCCCCCCTTGACTGTACAGCGGATGAACTCCCCATAACGGATCATTTTCTCATATTATTTAATCTTAAACTCTCTTTCTCTATTACTAAACCCCCTTGACTCATTTCGAAATATTAAGGACATCAATCTAGATTCTCTCTCTGGCATTACTGACTCTCATATGGGTTTTCAAAATCTAACCACAAATGAAGAACTGGCCGCACACTATAACACTGGCCTTCATTATATTTTGAACTCCCTTGCTCCGTTAAAACCCAGGTCAGTTTCATTCTCTCGCTCTGCCCCATGTTTTACACCTGAACTTCAGCTTATGAAAACCAAAGGCCGACAACTAGACAGACTTTACAGAAAAACTAAATTACATGTCCACAAAGACGTACAAGAACCATCTACTCCATTACAAGGACTGTATAACTCAAGCCAAACACACCTATTACTCTGGTTTAATCTGCTCTAATGAAGGTAACACAAAGTCACTGTTCTCACTGTATAAGAACATTACCAAACCCCCAGACTCTCTACCACCTCACCTGTACTCATCTGCCTTATGTAACTCTCTTATGTCATTTTTCTCTGACAAAATCCAAACAATTCATCAGCATCTCAGTTCACAATCCACCTCCAGTATTTCATTTGAACTTCCCCCACCAACTCATTTCTTTTCCTCCTTCCGCCTCCCCACTATTTTAGAAATTTCAGACCTCATCTGTAAGTCCAAATCCTCCACCTGTCAGTTGGACCCCCTCACCAAAGCTCTTATTCAAGCTTCTCTCCCTTCTCTGGCCCCTCTTATCTCTGCTATCGTCCATTCTTCCCTCACCAGTGGAACTGTCCCAACATCCTTCAAAACTGCTGCACTAACCCCAATCCTAAAAAAACCTTGTGCTGATCCTACAAATTTCAATAATTTATGTCCCATTTCCAATCTTTATCTCCAAAATACTTGAAAAAAACTGTAGCTATTCAACTCCATTCCCACTTATCTCATAACAACCTTTATGAACAGTTCCAGTCTGGTTTTCGCCCACTTCACAGTGCAGAAACTGATCTCATAAAAATTACTACCGACCTTCTCATAGTAGCCGATTCTGGTTGACTTATTATTCTCATCCTCCTCTACTTGAGTGCCGCCTTTGATACTATTTGTCACAACACCCTTCTAAATAGATTATCCGTCATTGGTATTATTCACATCCCCCTCGTTTTTGTCACACTCAGTTTATTCAACTTAAATCTTTTATATCCCAGCCTTCCTGTTATTTCAGGTGTACCCCAGGGCTCTGTCCTTGGGACCCTCCTTTTCATCATTTATCTCCTTCCCCTTGGTAATATTTTCCGTCAATTCAATATCAGTTTTCACTGTCATGCAGATGACACCCAGCTCTACCTTACCACTTCCAATCTCCCACCCCAAATCCCAAATTTCCTTAAACAGTGATAAAACGGAAGTTCTCCTTATTGGTATCAAATCAACATTATCCAAATCTGACAGTATCTCTATTGATATTGATAATTGCTCCGTTTCCCCCTCTCCACAGGTTAAGAGTCAGGGTGTCATCCTCAACAGTACTCTTTCTTTTCAATTTCAAATCAATAACATTACCCAGTCTGCATATCTTCGTAATATCAACCGCCTCCATCCCTCTCTTACCCCCCACACTGCTGCCATCCTCGTTCACAGTCTTGTCACTTCTTGTTTGGATTATTGTAACTCCCTGCTTTTCGGTCTCCCTCACAAAACTTTCCACAAGCTTCAACTGGTTCAGAATTCAGCTGCCCGCATCATTAGCAGAACTCCTTCTATACATCATATAACACTCGTTTTGCAGCAGCTCCACTGGCTCCCAGTTAAGATTCGGGTTGAATTCAAAATTATTCTGTTAACCTTCAAGGCCATTCACGGCCTTGCCCCTCCATATCTATCTGACCTCCTTCATGTCGCCATTCCCTCTCGTACCCTTAGATCATCCTCCACCATCCATTTGACTGTCCCTTCTGCCTGTCTTACCACTATGAGGACCAGAGCTTTCAGCTGCTTTGCTCCCCGGCTCTGGAACTCACTACCACCCAAGCTCAGAAGCATCAATTCATTTTTACACTTTAAATCCACATTCAAAACCCATCTGTTCAAATGTACTTTCTCTCTCTGCTTCATTTGCACTGTCTAAATGGTCTAAATTGTGTATGCTTTTTAATCTTGTCTGTTATTATGGTTTTACTGTTTGTTGCACTTGTTTTATTTTATGGTGTCCTTGTGTGCCAGAAAGGTGCCTATAAATAAAATGTATTATTATTATTATAGTAACTTAAAAAGGCATATAACTTTATCTCCAATCAATCAATTTCTACAACACATGGATCAATTTAATGCCAAGGGCTTTCACATTAATAACTGAGTGCAAAATAAAACAGTCAAAAAGTGTCCTGATGTTCACAGCTTGTTAAAGTCCATAACACCTGTTTTATTGAGCATGTCTGGGGTAAGATGAAGGAGGAGGCTTGGAAGATGAAACCAAAGAATCTCGACGAACTCTGGGAGTCCTGCAAGACTGCTTTTTTTGCCATTCCAGATGACTTCATCAACAAGTTATTTCAGTCACTGCCAAGACATATGGATGCGGTCCTCCAAGCTCATGAAAGTCATACACGTTATTGATTCTTTTTTCCAAGGCACCATGACTATGTTCTGATGTTACTGTAGCATGTTTCTAAATAAAGTATATGTATTTCCACATTGTTTTTGTATATGACAAGACTTTTGTCCAGGCAAAATTTGACCTTTCTGTCCTAAGTAAATGATACAACTTAATGAATGATGCAAAACTTTATTTTGGTATAATAAGCATAATCTAGAGCAGCGTTTCTCAAACTATGGGCCGCGGAGCGGGGCACGCTGCTGTCACTGCGTGCCCCGCTCCGCCCCTTCGACTTCACGGCCCGCCCCTTGTTTCAGCATTCTAGAATGTTCAGCGTTCCCGCCCTCATTCACGCCAAACTTTTCACGAACACACGCGCATTGCGAGAGCTATCAATAAATCATGGCGTTTTCAAAGGAAGCGAGTCTGGATTCTTTCTTTCGGAAGCGTCCATCAAATGATGCCCTTCCGCTCCACGTATCTGTGTGAGACCGCTTTTTCTTAACTGACAGCCACGAAAAAAAAGGACAGAAACAGGCTGAACTCAGAAAACACGCTCCGAGCGACTCTGTCAGCGTGCCTTCCTCATTTCGACCAGTTAGTGGCGAGAAAGCAGGCTCACCCATCACATTAAAATGTTGATTTAAAATTTTTGGTGCCAAATA
>JBBPCX010067079.1:0-13699 GCA_037974365.1 Hydrocynus forskahlii | reverse complement strand
CCCCCAGAACCCCGCTCTCCGGTCCCCCAGTCTCCAGACCCCCGCTCTCCAGACTCCTGCTCTCCAGAACCCCGCTCTCCAGACCCCCGCTCTCTGGACACCCGCTCTCCGGACCCCTGCTCACCAAACCCCCTCAAAGATCTTGTGTTTTTTCTGTTTGTTTCTAAGACCTAAAATAAAATAAATGTGCAAATTTTTGTTCTTTTTGTGACATAGAAAGATCAAACAAAGCTCAGCATGACGTCTGACACCTCGAGCATCAACACAAACCGGGGGAACTTCCATACTGCTGTTGCTGGATGACGATGATTTATCATGTGTTGTGCTTCCAACATGGATCCATGCTGCCCAGATTCTAAGGGTTAAGAAATTGGACCTGGTCTACAGGTTCAATATTTAGATTATAGGGGCCCCAGTGCAGTTACACCCCCCCAGACCTTGAGTCATTAAACCACTGTTTTGAGAAAAAAACGTAAAATATGACAACTACCAAAACTTTTAAACACTTGCATCAGTCAAGTATACTGGCTTTTATTTCCAGCGTACATATTAACAGTGAAAAACTTCACCTACAAAAGCACCCACACTCTGATGCAACTTATCCCCAGTGGTTTCACCAACAGACTCTCTGAATGCAACCGATAATAGGCCCATTATCCCATTATTCATGGATGAAGAGGGAGCTTAGACTAAGCTTTTCCAATCTCCGTTGGATCCTTGCTCTCACTCTGGCTTCCTGCTCTCCACCGACAGCTCCGTCTTCCAGCCTCAGTACACACAGCAGCCTGAGCCGAGCTGAATACAAACAACCTGGACGTCTCTGACAGCGCTTTTAGGAGGATGGAGGAGCTGGATTAATAAAACTGGGTTCTGATTCTCAGCCAGACGAGATGCTTCACCAGGCCCATGTACATGTACAGTTATTGTCCATTTTAGCAGTTACTGACCATACAGGTGCACTTTATTGGTTAAACTTATGGTTCCTGCTTATTAGCCCCTCTTTACCCTGCAGCAAATGGTACATTGTGATCATCCTCCTTATATGGAAGTTCCCTCAGTTTGTGTTGATGCTCAAGGTGTCAGACGTCATGTTTGGTGTCCCTGTGTCACATAGAACCAGATATTGTAATTTTAAAAACATGTAATAATAATATTTGTTACTGGCATTTAAAAATGGTATCACACAAAGGCCCATCAAGCACAAAAATGAACAAATTTCTTTCATTTTAGGTCTTAGCAAACACAAGATCTTTGAACTTGGGAGAACTTTCAGGATAGTCTCCGCCCACAAGTGGGTGAGGAAAACCCGCAGAGGTTGGGGCTCCGGAGAACGTGCTTATACTGTTTATACTTACTGACATCACATTTTACCGATACACTCTATGTTCTATGGGTTAAGTGTTCATGGAAAACATAATATTCTTTTTTTGTATCTGTGATGTGCTGTGGAAACTTTGTTTCAAATGTTCACTCTCTGATCCCTGTACTCCATATATAGAACCCGAACTGCAAAAAAAACAGCCCGTTTTGAATTCATCGTCTTTGTAATGTCACAAAAACGGTGTCCTTCAACCAGGATGACGTTTGTATGGAACCCTGTTACATGTTTGAATGTAGCTCTCTTTAGCCCCGCCCACCCATGCTGTAGACATAAGGAGTGTTCCAGCCTGGACTTGAATGAATCAGCCAATTAGAATAGCGGTCCTTAACACGTCTTAAAGGTGCAGTAATATAAAAAAAAATCTGTCTGTTTCATTCTGAGGGGTGGTGAGAAAAAGTGATTGAAAACTAAAATTAAATATAATAAAGGTGAAATAAATGAAAAAGAAAAAGAAAATTGAATTCAGAGTCTTCAAAAGTGTTCAAAGCGTGTGAGCTAATAGCTAATAGCGCAAACAAATGGGCCCCGGGTTGACGGGCAGTAAAATCCAGTACGACCCACAGGGGTCACGGGTTGCGTTTGGGTGACGTGCGTTGGGCGCCACGTTCCGATTCAGCGCTCAAATTGAGTCTCGCTGGCAGCGAAATGACAGTGGAACCGTACCTGTCTGTAAAAGAGTGTAAAATACAGGGACCTTCAAAGGGAGCCTATAGGTGGGAGGGGGGGACGAGCCACTTCCCTCCCCCTCCCCCGTCGCTGTCAGAGCCTTCGGCTCATTTCACGTTTCAAATCCTCTCCCCTCAGCTTGTTTACAGTGAGCCAGTGGGTTTAATATGCTGCTCACAACCGGCGATGCGGCTCAAAGTCGCAGACTTTATTTATCCCTGAGCGCCGCGTATAAATTACTCAACAATCGGCGTCCGACTGTATTTGCAGAGTAACGCAGGGCAGAGCGTTTCTGTGAGCCATTTTCCCACCATCACTTCTGGCTCTTCGGATCGTCAGCCATGAATAAATCTCTTTCATCTGCGGACCCTCAGAAGCAGCAGAGTTTTGTTGCAGAAGTTTCTCTCGATCGGCCTCGCGCCTCTCGCTGCCCGTCTGAGCTTTATAATTGGGACGCTCCCCGACTTTTATCTCCATGAATCAGTTCGGCCGTTTTTAGCCGTGGGATGTATTATTATATCACAGTGAGTCATACAGCATGAGGAACCATGTTAACGGGGCTGTTAGGCCTCACTGAACACCTCCACATGGAGTGGGGGCTGATTTAGGCCTGTCGTTAGCATATCGCTCAGTGCTAATTGTCATAAAAGGTAGGTAGCTACATTAGCCTTATTGCTCCAGTGCTAAATCTAAAGCTAAACCTCGCCGTTCGCTGACTACATTTGGGTTAATGGGTGTCAAGCTAGCACATTTTTGAATTTTATTTATTCATACATGATCATTTATGGTTCATATATGCACATGAGCTCCATTCTGACTGGCTGATCTGTACTGATTCTCATTCAAAACGCAGTCCAGGCTGATACACTGCATATCACTGCATAATGAGGGAGAAATAGGCTGAATAGACAGATGTATGTACATACAAGTTTATTCCTCAGCTGTTGCTGCCAATATAACAATAAAGCAATAGACGTAACAATTAGCACTGCAGGTCAAAATCATTTAGTAATCTGTAATAGATTTATGTGGATTTGGACACTCCAGCTGCCCACACCTAGCTGCAGTCAGAGGTGTGGGCAGGATCCTGAAACATTGGAGGCTTAACTGGGGGAGTTATTTCTTTTCACCAAAGTTTTTGTTGGGCGTAGGGGGCAGAGACATAATAATGTTGTTGATTTGAGGAGCGCTCCTATGACATTTGTGTCGTTAGCGCCTCTGATGGCCCCTCTTGGGTACAAATGAAAGAGGATTCAGTCTTGGCTGAATAAACTATTTCCTCAACTAATTACTGTGTGAATTTAATATTTCAGCCCTTCAGAACTTTAACTGCTCTGGTAAAGAGGTGCAGTCAGGATCAGTGTGCAGCGCTTATAACTCCCTCTCTCTCTCTCTCTCCCTCCCTTCCTTTCTCTCCCTCCCTCCCTGTCTCTCTCTTTCTCCCGCCCTCCCTCTGTCTCTCTGTCTCCCTCCTTCCCTCCCTCCATCTCTCTCTCTCTCTCCCTCTGTCTCTCTCTCTTTCTCCCTCCCTCCCTCCTTCTGTCTCTCTCTTTCTCCCTCCCTCTCTCTCTCTCACCCTCCCTGTCTCTCTTTTTCTCCCTCCCTCCCTCTGTCTCTCTCTCCCCCTCCCTCCCTCCCTCTGCCTCTCTGTTTCCATGTCTCCCTCTGCCTCTCCCTCTGTCTCTTTCTGTCTCTCTCTCTCTCTATCTCTCTCTCTCTCGCTCTCTCTCTCTCACTCTCTCTCTCTCTGTCTCGCTCTCCCTCTGTCTCTCTCTCCCTCTGTCTCTCTCCCTCTCCCTCCCTCTCTCTCTCTCTCTCTCTGTGTCACTCTCTCTGTCTTTCTCTCTCTCTCTGTCTCTCTGTGTCACTCTCTCTCTGTCTCTCTCTCTCTCTCTGTCTCTTTCTCTGTTTCTCTCTCTCTCTGTCTCCATCTTTCACTCTCTCTTTGTCTCACTCTCTGTTGCTGTATCAATCTCTCTCTCTTTCCCTGTCTATGTCTCTCTCTATCTCCACTTCTCTTTTTTTCTTGTTGTATCCATCTCTGTCCCCCCTCTCTCTCTCTCTCACTGTCACTTTGTCTATCTTTCCCTGTATCTCTCCCCCAGTATTTCTTTCTCCTGTCTCTGCCCTGCCTCTCTCTGCCCCCCTCACACACTTGCTATCCATCTCCCCCTGTATATATCTCTCTATATTTCTTTATCTGTGTGTGTGTGTGTGTGTATGTTTATACAGAGAGGTAGGGTGAGAGAGTCTATAGGTACCTGGTCATTATGTGTGAAGAAATCAGGAGTGTTTTAGAAGTTGTGTATTGATTTATTCGTCCCCAGTGGCTGAGAAGAGCGAGCACCGAATCCCCTACCGCCATCATTAATAATCCACCAAAGCTCGTCTCGCTCTTTTCTGCTCGCTTCTCGCTCTCTGCTTCTCCTCAGCACTTTTTTTTTTGCTTCTTTCACTCTTTCTCACTTGCGTGATCTCACCCAACCCCAGATACACTCACATCCTTTTCACTCTTTCACTTCCTCCTTTCTTGTTGTGCATCTGCTTGACTGGCCGTTTTTTTATCTCCACCCTCCCTTTCAGTTCCCCTTGTCCTCTTTCACCTTTAAAGTCAAAGTGTTCGTGTCCTGCTGTCCTTGGTGGGTGTAACTGATCAGCATCAAAGTACATGAATAATGAAGCATACTGACTGACCGATTAGCTGATGATCATCAGTTCTGAATTTCAGGCTTTGTTGTGCAGTTCTGAAGTGTGAGTCGGGATGTGCTGAAGTGATTTTACACCAGTTAAGGGTTACGGTGGGAGCCACTCTGGTATCCTTAAGTACTGAAATCGGAATAAACTTCCCCCGAAGCAGTGAAATCCATTTAAGACCCTTTTCCACGGGTGTACAGGGACTGTGCTGTATCCTGCGATGAGTTTCCAGTGTATCTCAATCTGATAACGGAGTTTCTCTCCTTACAGTTTATGGGTAGTCGTCCCAAAACCACGTCCATGGAGTCGAACCAGCAGAGCTGCTTTTGTTATTGTGGTCTTTTATCATTTATAGTCTTGTTTGAGTATTTTATCTTTTTTTTTTCCACACTTCAGCTGTGTGATGAAAACCTAACCTAACTGACATGTTAGTGATGTCCTGGTTCACCTTCCCTTTTCTTACAGCACTAAAGATAAATTTAGTCATTCGGTTTCAGTATTAAGTCCAGTTTCATGCCCAAGTCAAATGGTTTCAGTATTGAGTCCAGTTTCATGCCCAAGATCTACTATCAGCTTTTTAACAGTAAATCACAAGGTTTCCGTCAATTATGCAGAAACATTCATTAAAATTACTCTGCTGAACCCATCAGAGAGCTCACTCAGTCATGGCTGCCATAGCAGCTGTGGAGATTGGATAAGAGGACACTTCAAGAATTTAACCAATAATGTTTTGCACCAAAACTTAATGCTAAGCCAATGTAAACTTTACAGGTGTTTTCCTAGGAGACTTGGAGCATTTTCTATAACTAAGTGCTTTTCAAAATTCAGTTAATGTATTTTGTCCTCAGTTTGGAGACAGATACGCACCTGAGCAAAGTCTGGATTCAAATTCAGTTTTTGGTTTGTAATATTTGAGACGGTCATACACCTCGTTCAGGATGAACTCTGAATTAGTATATTTAAAGCCTGCGAAACATTCCTTAGCTGTTTTTTGTGTCTCACGCTTCCTATGAAACTCACAGAATGACACAGGCCTCTCCGAACAAGCTGTAACACATCGAGGGTCTTCTGGACAGTCCACTCTGGGATCTTCTGAAGGATGAAGCCACTCTCCAGCTCTGCCATCTAACCTGTCACCGCGGCTCGTGACGTATCCCACTGCAGGTCAGACACATCAGATTTACAGTTGCTCCTGTAAATCTGATGCGTCGTGGCAGCTGCCGGTAAGGGGGATGTCGCAGGATCGAAAACAAGTCTGACAAGCAGGACCTTCACTAGGCTCTTCTGCTGCAATTTTATGTGAAAGAAAACACTGAATGGCATATGAGTGCAATTCCCACATCAGCAGACCCCGCCGGATTTATCTTAGGTCTGTATAGCTGCAGGAATATGTAACAACACAGCAAAGGCCTTCGAAAGGATTATGAATTTTCCATCAGGCTGCATCCCATTGCCCACTTACTGCAGTTCCTAACACTCAGCCTAATCGCGAAATGCTTTATTTCTTCATCGTCCCGCCTCTCATGTCCCCTGACGATGGTCCGGAGTGTAAAAGAGATTTGTTCGGCACAAACGGCCCATTATACCCTTTCAATAATGAGCTATTTAGTCTAATAAAACCGTCAAGCTGTAAGAACGTATTTGCCGATGGTCTCTAGGCTCTCCATCACTCCAGCTCAGAGGTCCACGGCGTGATGGATCATGCTGCAGTCTGGAGAACATTTCAGTTGTAGGAAAGGATGGATTCAGCACCAGCAAATTCTGGAAGCAAACATTGCACCATCTCTAAAATGCTGGTGATGAAAAGAGGGGGATTCTAATTATCCTAAACACCAAGGGCCAGCTCAAGAGGCACAAATTGAAGTTCCCCGACCTAAACATCACCAAAAAGTCTGTGGATGAACCAGACAGAACAGCCTGAGAAGAGCTAAAAGCCCTCAGTGAGGAAAAATTCCCCCAAACAAGACCTGAAAGACCCTTAGCTGGGGCTCTACAGTGCCATTTCACAGCATTCAGATTTTTAGAAATACATGAAATACATGTGTGTGTATGAATTTATTTAAACAAAGTGGTCACATTAGGCGAGGGTCTGAGAGTTGGTGAGTTCGGCTCTCATTCAACTGTTATACTTGTTAGGGGTTTCTGCTGTGGAATTCTCCTTTTTACAAACGCAAAGAGATGTTTAGAATGATCCGTTTTGATCAGAGTGGAAAGAAAAAGGGTTTTCTCCACCCCTGCTCCATGCTAACAGATACACAGTGAAAATTAGTAAATAAGTCCTACTTTTAGCATTAGCCACCGTTTAGCTTCCATATAGACCAATTAAAACATTTTGCAGTATAACCCGTTATGAATACAGCTCATTTTTCCTAAAGAATTGTCTGGTTATTGATTGTGTTTAGTTTTTTGGCCAAGAGTTTATTGGCACGTTTGGACATGGTTTTTACTTCGCAGCAGATTTTGGTGCTCAAAACAGTCTTTTATTTCTCTGATGAGAAATACTTGTCACTAAATTACTTCCATATTAGAGGAGGATCTCTCTCAGGAGTTGAATTAAACAAGTGTGAAATTATGGTCAAAATCATGTATTGATGTTAAACTATAAGCTCTGTTATGTCTAGGAGAAAGATGCTGGACAAAGAAACGATCTTAATTTGAATGTTCCTTTCCTCTGGGAGCTGCTCTGTGTTGTTTTTTAGCAAACCTTATGTCCTTGAGTATGTGTACAATAAGTACAATAAGTCATATAGCGTCCAAAACTGCATAAATGAGTCTGTTACACCTTACTGAACACCTCCATATGCTCTGAGACGACTGGAATCTGCAGTGAGCATTGTGCTATTTGCTAACTGCAGTATTTTGCTATATTAGCCTAGCAGCCCTGGTGCAAAGCTAAAGAAGCAAACTTCAGACACCGAACATGTCTTGGCTGGGAGAAAACTTCTTTTAAAGGACTGAAAACATGTTTGGAGGGGGATGAAAACCTTCTCAAGGTTCCCTCAGGAGGTTCGTGTGAGAACCCTCACTTAGCATGTAAGCTAAATTGGCCAATGGCAGCTAGCCGCTAAAGGGAGCACTAGGCTGTAAAACACACCTTCTCTTTCTCAGCTTGCTTCAATTTTTAATGACCGTATTGATGAACTGTCTCACTCGTGTGCATGGAAATGAAGAGAAAAGCAGACAGGCAGTGTGTATTTGAAAATAGACTCTTTTTTTCAACACTTTTGAACATTTCAAGGTTTGAAAAATACATCGGGCCAGACATTGCATTGCTAATGGGCTGACTGCGGGCTTGAAAGAAATGCATTTTGTTTTGTCTTTTGTTTTGTTTTTTTTACTTTTTTTTTTTTACTGTAACTGTTGCTTTAAATACTGACTTTATGCCTCAAACGTCTTCTGAGAGCATCAGCTGCTTCCGAAGGTGGAAAACAAGGAAAACTGTTGAGGTTTCTGGACCTGAGCCTCTCAAAAACGTTCTCAAAGTAATTCACGTAGTTTCCACCTAATTCGCTGGACTGAACGGGGTTGATCCCAACCAGATCCACATCCAGCGAGCAGCTAAAATCCGTGTCCTCTAAGCAATGCTGATGGAGCGATTGCTTTAGGCTGGGTTTATTTAAGGGCTTTCTGATGCTCTCATGAAGCTGATGCCCTTTCCTTCACTCTGCTGGAGCCTAAAATGAGGCTTCTGCACCAATAGGCCCTCAACAAACCCCCTTAGCAACAGATTCTCCAACTCCTTCAACAGGTTACTCCATTAACCTTCGATTATGTGCTTCCAAAAGAGGGAAAAGGGGGAGAAGCTCTAAAGAGGAATATGCTCCCCATCCTGGGAGCAGATGAGCAGGAAGATGAGGGATTACTGCATTGCACATCGTTTTTTTAAGGCGGTTTTGCAAAGTTTGTGAAAAGCAATGTAAACTTAAGGCAGCATGGACCAAATGTCTTGCATTTTCAAAAAAAAAAATGTCAGGATCTCTTTACAATAAGACTACCCTTATTAAGGGTTAATAAATATTTTTTTAACCACATTGTTAATTAGGTTGTATGCAGTTTATAAATCGTTAATAAGCAGATATGAACAAGTTATAACAATTGTCATACATTGATGCAGACTCACTATTTGTCTGAATTTGTCCCTTTCTCAGGTAGAATGTTAAACTGTCAACTTCATAGGGTGTTTGTTAACATGCTACTACCATTAAAACACAGGATCTTGCCAAGCAGTGAGCCTGCTTCAATGTCCGATAAGTGATAACTTGTTATTAACTGCTTATTAATGGTTTATAAACAGTCTACAACCTAAGTAACAACCTAATTACAAATCATTTATAAACCTTTTATATGGGTAGTCTTAGTGTAAAAGTGGTACCAAAATGTCACTCCACAATCCACTCATAAGCACAAAAGATGCCTTTAGAGACACACAGCCCTCCCAAACTCACCCAAATAAATAACTGGTATTTCCAAAGCACACACACTAATTATGCCACATTCTCATATATGGCTGCAACACTATCAAAAAATACTTGCACACCAAGTCCCGGTCATCAAATAAAGAAAATAATATAAAAGACAAAACTAGCAGGTTCAGTTTTCTTTTTGCAACAATTTTTAGCACAGTGATTCCCGACCCCAAAGGTAGAAAGGTTGCACGTTTTTTTTGTTTTTCATTGTAGGCTTCACATTTCCAGGGGAGTGAGATAGTCCAGGCGATTCCTTGCTTCTTATTTTCATACAAAAAAGCGAATAAATGACAAAAAAACGCTCTGAATCTCTCAGTATTTGGGTGGAATTACCACCACTGGCTCCCCAGTCCTGGGCCTCCACATCAGGACCTGGGCGTCGTTGGCGTTGGGCTTGACCATGGCATTGGTTGGGATGGGCTCATTCTTGCCCAGCACCTGAGGCTGTTCCTGGGCGATGGGCTCACATAGCCTGGCTCGTTTCCCCAGAGGCTTCTCCGGATCCACCTCTATGTGCAGCCGCATCCTCCAGCGCACCGTCTGGAGCACCAGCGTCTCTCCAGACGCCTGGTTGATGGCCACCAGCCACGTGGTGAAGCTCTGGTCCCTCCAGATGCTGCTGAGCATAGGGGCATTGCTGTCGCTCACCGGGACGCCCCACGTCACGCTGGGGTAGAAGTTGTCGTTCATGCTGACGGTGAACTTGGTGTCCTTTTTGGTCGGGCCCACGATGGTGCACGTCTCCGTGGTGTTGCCATACCAGGGGTAGTTGACACCGTCTGAGTCGCTGATGGCCTGAATCTTCCCATCTCGCAGGTCTGGAAGCTCCCAGCTGGACCTGCAGGACACAGACGCTGATGAGTAAGTTGGACTGAAAAATGTCTGCACGATAACATTTTTTTCTGACACCAATAATTCTTAGTCATTTTTATGGGTGTGAAAATGCAGAGGATCATGATGTGTTGATCTGAAGGGCATAATGAAGCTCAGTTCTGGAATTCTAAAATTTTCAGGATATTCAATAAAAAAGAACCTCTGCTTGTTAATGTAGTTGCATCAGTAATCACACTACTGTTGCTCTTAAGTTTTATTTTTATTATTATTACTACTTTTTACGGCTGGAACTTGACGGCACTTTTTGTCGAAGCTCATTATTATCTGGTGTTATACGCGTGTGTTCAGTTTTATTGATCGGTTGATCAGGACTCAAGTATTGATAATTTAAGATTGATCATTTTGCCCATAGACCTGCATTCATCGGATGTTGGCCATTGTGATGTCAAGTCGTCCTGCCAGCTGCTGGCAGAGAGCCAGAGGAAACTCTGCAGTGTGGAGGAGAAATCGGCCGCTAACACACAGTGTTCGCAGCTTAATGTTGGATGTGTGAGAGAAAAATGTAAATGTAAGAGAGAAGAGCCAAAAGTGCCTTTGAGAGTTTACCTGAAACAAATGGTTTTCTTTGTTCAAGCGGATTAATTTTTTCGCCACTTTTTCCCACCCATTTTGGGGATGAGCAGTTCGCTCCACCTATTTTCAGGCATCCTTGACCATTAATGGCGTCTGACCCCTCTTTTATACCTCACTGGGTTCAGACTGATGCTTAGAAACCCAGAGTCCTGGGTTCAAATCTCGTTGTAGGTAGATGGTTTTTTTTTTAACACAAACATTCTTTTTGCAAAAGTTTGTCTACACGCCAAGTATTGGCACCCCTCCAATTGTGAAGAAGTATTGGTACCCTTGTCTTTTTGACCGGTGTTTTCACATTAACCCTCACCCGTGAAACCAGAATAGCCACCTAGCAATACATTAGCAACCATTAACAGTTACCACAGTTACCTAGCAACACCGTAAGAACCATCTAGTAACAACCACCATTACCACAGTTTTTCCTCCCGGAAGTGCAATCTAGTGGAAAGTGGAATTTCACCAGTTTTTCTTATTTATTTATACAATTAAGTTGTTAAGAAACAAAGGGGTTTAGAGCGGGTTGGGCTCCATTCTGGAGAAACTCCGAATCAGAACTGTTCATAGTAATGGTGAATGGAACCAGACGTCTGCCCCCAAAAAGCGCCCTTACCGAAAGTTATGCCATGAAATGGTTATGGTGGCATTGCCTGACACCTGTGATGTTGTTTTACCACAGTTCTGAGAAGCTTCGGTTCTAAAACTAAACCTATTCATGGTGGAGGGATACACGCAGGGCAGTGTGAGGCCAAAGAAAAGTGATTTAGTTCAGATTCTCCACTATTTTACCATCATCAACATCCATAAAAACACACAGACACATAGAGCTTCTCTACAACGAGCTGTTTCACAGCAAACATCACAGTCTAAATGATTTCCTCGACATTCAATTAAATGACGGTATATTTCAATTATTGTATTTATCGAATATTATCAAATATTTGTTGAAGGCCTGGTGCATGTTTTGAAATTTACTTCAGCTGTAAAAGAACTTTATGCTAATCGAATGATACGTAAATATAATATATCGGAAATTGGCGTAGAATTCCCCTACCGGCGCATTGCAAATAATTATTGTGTACGTTTTATCACCAAGGCTGAACAAAGAGTGGAGAAAAAGAGGAGAAATCTGCATAAAGCAGCGCTGCTGTAATTCAGTGACTCATGGATCCTCAGTAATCATGACAAATTGGCAAAAATGGACTCAGTGGAGCAGAAGATGCTAAAGGCTAGAGATGGGGTTTTTTTTAGTCACTTAAGGTCAGGTTAAAGATAGCATAGCGGCCGTGCTGCGTGTGTCTTTTATGGTTGAGGCTTTCGAGGTCAGACGAGGGAAATTAAAGCCATCTTTTGTTGGAGGAACATAGCTGCCTTTGTAGATGGAGCTTGTATCTCCAGGCTCAATTCTAAACTCCCCAGATCATCAGACTAACCTCACAGATCAGCGTAACAATGGGAAAGTATTAGCCATCACAGGCCGTGCAGCAAAAATACTCAAGTCTTCAGCACCAGCTGTCTGACGACGACCTTTTCTGGATGAAGCCTGACCCCCCCTGTAACTACAGTAGACATCACAGCTCAGCACAGGCATCGGCACACACACACACACAGTGGCTCCTGAAAGGCAAGGCCTGTCTGGAGATCGATGCTGTGACTGCAGGAAAACAGTGACCTTTCTCCCAGAGCCTCCGGATCAGAACAGACACCGCAGACTGATCAGGACAAACCACATGACCACAGACACACAGCCATCCTCTCCTCACTGGGCCAGGATTCCAGTGTGTGAGTGAAAAAGAGGTCAATTTGCACTGTTTGCAGACACGAAATGGAAACTGCACTTATAGTTCAAAAGCTCTGTATGTGACTGCAAGTGAAAGGAGTGGTGATTATGGAATAAATTAAGAGGCTGAGATGCAAGAAGAGTTGGTTGGGTGTGAAACAGTTCATTGTAGAGACTCAGATTTCTTTACAGTGGAGGTGAATGGAGCCGGGCGTCTCCAACACAGATAAAGCCGTTTTATTCACCAATGACCAACAGTGAAGCTGCACGTGAGTCTTGAGTGTTCATATGGATGTTGATGATGGTAAAATAGTGAAGAATGTGAACTAAATCACTTTTCTTTGGGGACTTGTTTTGCCTTACAATGCAGTTTGTCATGGTTTCAAAAATCTTTGGTCCGAAACATACCCTTAAAACGCATTCATGATGGAGGGATACATGCAGAGAGTCTTCATGCAAAATAGCCCTCAAAGAAAACTGATGTAGTTCAGATCTTACCATCATCAACATTTATATAGATACACAGAGACACGTGGAGCTTCACTACGTTGATAGTGAATAAAACGGTCTAGACGTCTGGTTCCATTTGCCATCACTGTAAAGAAACCAGAGTCTCTACAATGAACCATTTCACAATGAGCATACTCTGAGCGTCCCTCAACCACAAATTCATTCAGTCATGATTAAAATGTCACCACTTTGGAGAAATGTTACGACAAAGCAACCAAGAGACTAAACCCACAAGCTGCGAAGGACTGCAAGTTTTCCGTTGGGTTAAAACAGCAGCAGGCCTACATACACACCTTGTGTTTTGTTTTTTGTTTTTTAAATAAGCTTCCTGTCTGAGGTCAGTGACACACTGTCACAGTTGCTAAGCACTTCTTTATATAATTCGAGAGAAATGAAACCACTGGCCTGAGGACCAGCAGCAGTGGGTTCTTCTCTGCTTCTGCAGAAAACCCGCGTTTACTGGAGGAAGATCTAAAGCAGAAAGGAAAGGTGACTGATCAATGGGCCAGTGCACAGGGGACGCATTTTAAAATGTGACTTAATCAGCAGGTCACAGCAGAAGCTCGGTGAAGCATGACCGACCAAAACGTTGATACTAATTTTGTAATATTAACTGTCCTCTCTCTCTCTGGGAGGGCAGGTGGTCCTCCCTCTCCCTCATCATCACTCAGTATAACTGTCCTCTCTCTCTCTGGGGGGGTAGGGTGGTCCTCCCTCTCCCCATCACTCAGTATAACT
>JBBPCX010067078.1:0-13702 GCA_037974365.1 Hydrocynus forskahlii | reverse complement strand
TATAGACACATACATTAGCATACACATACAAATGTCTATTTATATTAGTTTTAAAGTCTACTTTTTAATTTTATCTTGTTGTGTTGTATTGCTTTTAATCTATTGTTTTGCCACTTTATTGTTTTGCCACTTTGTTTTGCCACTTTCTGCTGCTCTATCACACAGTCACAAATTCTACCTCTGTCTCTCTGTGGCTGCTGAAAGTTTTCCATTCAGTTCATCAAGACAAACAATGAGGTGTGCACACACATGGGTGACGTGACATGAAAGAGGGAAATGAGCATGTCACATGATATAAAAGGCCCAGGTAAGCAGGTGGTAATTGCTCAGTCATTGAGTCTTAATTTCCAAGCTGTCAGTCATCTCTTCTCAGGATCATGAGTACTCACCGTCATACCTTGTGTGTGTGTGAGAGTGTTGATTCTGATGGGAATCTTTACTCTGCGTAGAGCACTCTTAGATCAAAGTGCGTGAACCACCTACTCTCTCGCGTTTCTCCACGACGGGGTTTATCCTTCATACTACAAGGATATACAGTAGCATTCATTGTTCTCTGACAGAATGACTGAGCCCTCTATAAACCCCACAGAGTTTGCCTTGTTGTGCGACACCATGACTCAACAGGAAGCTGTGATCAACAGGATGGGTCGAGATGTAGTGGCTAACAACCAAGCTTTGCGCGAGTGGCTCGGGCTGGCTTGGAACAGAGGGATGCTACGCTCGAGCAAACCTGTCGTGAGCTGTCTGCTGCTAGATCGGTGCCACAACCAGCATCCTACTCCCTCTCCCCCTCCTTCTGTTGTGTCAGAACCCAAATTGTCATTACCTGACAAGTGGGATGGTGTGGATGGGAAGTACAATATATTTCTAACTAAACTGAACCTACTTTTTGAGTTTCAGCCCGGCCGTTATACCACCGACAGAAGCCAGATATACCACCGACAGAAGCCAGCTTCTCGTTTCCCTCCTCACTGGACAGGCAGCTGAGTGGGCCACCGTGGTCCTGAGGGCCGATATGGATATGGGATACTCCTATCCCAAATTCATTTGGCAGCTCAGGGCCACCTTTCGACTCGCGATTATACCACCTTCACCAAGGTGAGCGGTCCGTGAGTCCTACGCAACTGAATTTTGCTCCCTGGCAGTCCAGACGTGCTGGGGAGATCCTGCGCACCGGACTGTTTTTTATGAGGGGCTGCTTCCACAGATGAAGGACGAGCTTTCTGGGTGAGAACTTCCCATGATGGTCTATGGACTAATCCAGCTGTGCCTCCGCGTTGACCAGAGAATATGTTCTCGCCCGAGGTCAGCTCCTTGGATCCAGCCACCCGTACCTCCCTGATCACGACCATCTACCTCAACATCAGGGGAGGCTTCATCCTCAGTCGGTTTTCATCTTCTCCTCTAGTGGACCACTCGGGAGTCGGAGGAGAACCCATGCAGTTAGGGTGCGCTTCTTTGCCAGCTGAGGAGCGGAACAGGCGCTAAAACGAAGGTTTATGTGCCTATTGCGCTTCCCCCAAACACCATCGAGCCACCTGTCCCCTCCGTCCAGGAAACAGACAGACCAGGTGAACAGGGGGATCTCACCTAGTCCGTTGGTGATCTCGTCCACCTTATCATTTCTCAGCTAACCATCCAGACCCACATCCAACGGATTGGAACCACGGTGTTCATTGATTCGGGCACCACTGGAAATTTCATCAATCGTGCTTTTGCTGCCCAGTTGGGTGCGGGAATTGAAATGTTATTCCGGCCTATTACTATCACCGCCATCGATGGTCAGGTCCTGTCTAACAGCCCCATTCAGCATCAAACTGTCCCCATATCCCTCACTATTTCCAGTCACCACAAATTAATTTCCTTTTACGTGACCGATTTATCTTCACCACCAATACTCCTTGGATTTCCCTGGCTTTTGCAACACAACTCTTTAACTTCTTGGTCACAGCGCCGGATTCTTCAGTGGGGCCCGACCTGTCAGGAGTTATGTCTCCAGGCGAAGGCTGGGATGTGCTCAGGGGAGTCCGAGGCCCCTGAAGTCAACGTTGAGACTATTCTTGTCCAGTACCGTGACCTGGCTGCTGTGTTCAGCAGGAGTCGTGCAGTCCAACTTCCACCTCATCAGCCATACGACTTAGCTATGGATCTCCAGCCGGCCAGCTGTACCCTCTTTCCAAGGCGGAGCAAGAAGCAGTGGAGGATTACATCAATGAGGGACTTTGCCAGGGTACCATTCGCCCCTCTACATCTCCAGCAGCTGCGGGGTTCTTTTTTGTGAAGAAGAAGGACAGGGGTCTCTGTCCATGTCTCGACTATCGAGGGTTTATCATATAACATCATATAACATGATAGGAGAATCAGAATCGGAAAACTTTATTTATCCCGGAGAAAATTGCTTGAGTCACGACACGCTGCTGCAGGCTCGCGCCTGCACACTATGCATAACGCCCTGTCTGGTGCTTCTATCTTCACAAAGCTGGACTTTCAGAGCGCTTATAATCTGGTTTGCATCAGGAAGTGGAAGACGGTATTTATAACACCGACTGGGCATTACAAGACCCTGTTAATGCCCTTCAGTTTATGCAACAGTTCCGCAGTATTCCAACAGCTCATTAATGCTGGACATGCTGGGCCATTGGGCATTCATCTATCTCAACGACATTCTCAACTATTCCAGGACCTCGGAGGAACACGTCCAGCATGTGAGGGCGGTCCTGCAGAGGTTCCTGGCCCACTAAGTGTTCTGTAAATTGGAGAAATGTGCTTTCCACCAGCGTTCCACCATGTTTTTGGGTTTCGTAATAACGTTTTCTGGGGTTTATTGAAGGTTTATCCGGGACTTCATTTCAGTTGCGGCACCTCTTACAGCTCTCACCCAGCCTTCTCGGAATCAGTTCCAGCTCACTCTGCAAGTCGAGGAGGCTATTCAATGTCTGTACCTACTCTTCACCTCCGTTCCCATCCTCCTCCATCCGGAAGCTAGTAAGCACTATGTTGTAGAGGTGGATACCTCGTAGAAGCTATCCTTTTTCAGCAAGGTCCAGACCATAAACTGCACCCATGCAGTTTTTCTCCAGGAATTTTAATCCCACTCAGCAGTGATACGGAGTAGGGGACTGCAAGCTGTTGGCCATCAAGTGGGCCTAGTCACTGGCTTCAGGGTGGTGGTGAGCCATTTACGGTCTGGATGGACCATCAGAATTTGCTTACTATCCAGCAGACCAAGCATCTGAATCCACGACAGGCGTGGTGGGTTCTATTTTGAGCAATTTAATGAATCTTTCATACCATTCGGGGACTAAGAACACTGAAGCTGAAGCTCTATCTCGCCAACATGATACTGAAGCTCCCCGGATGGACCCCATGCCTGTTCTTCCATCTCAGATTATTGTGTCTCCTCGTCAATAGGAGCTAGAGGATCACGTCCACCAGGCGCACACCTTGCACCCTCCTCCATCAGACACTTCTCCTGGTTGACTGTTTTATTGGCCGAACTACAAACAGAGATTTTTCAGAGGGGTCACGCCACTCCAATCGCAGGCCACGCAGGTGTGGCATGGACCTTTAATTTTATAAGAAGAGCTTTTTGATGGCCATCCATTGCTACGGATATTAAGACCTTTGTCCAGGTGTGTGCGGTGTGCGCCAGGGCGAAGACTATGAATCAACCCACGACTGGGGAGTTAAATCCGTTTCCAGTGCCGCGGAGACCCTGGTCTCATATTGCATTGAATTTTGTGACTGGTCTGCCAGACTTGGATGGAAAGATGGTCAGCCTGATCATTGTGGATCATTTTTCGAAGGCTGTGCACCTGGTGGTGCTAGCCGGACTCCCCACAGCCAAGGAAACTGCAGAAATATTATTAGAGCACATAGTCTGTTTGCATGGGTTCCCCAAGGACATTGTCTCCAACAGAGGGCCCCAGTTCGTAGCCAGGTTCTGGAAGGCCTTCTGTCATCTGATTGTTTCCACCTGTAGTCTTTTGCCTGGATATCACCCTCAGACACCAGTTGGTCCGCCAGTGCTGACGGCTGTGGGCTCAGGCCCAGGCTTCCATCCAGCGGGCCAATGCCCGATATAAACAACAGCGTCGCCGTCAGCACCCACCAGGATGATTGTTCCATGTAGGTGACAGGGTATGGCTATCATCCGAAAACCTTCACCTCCACATGGATTCCAAGAAGCTTACCCCCCACTTTATTGGTCCATACAAGATAACCCATAGGATAAACCCTGTCACCTTCCGACTCCAGCTGCCTGTCGCACTCCAGGTCCACCCTGTGTCCCATATGTCTCAGTTAAAACCTATAAATTTTTTTCCATTTCAGACTCAAGCTCCTGCCCCCCCACCCCCCTGGATTGTGGACACTTGCTGAAATTCAGCATACCTCCATCTAAAGTAATTTCAATTTAGTTTGCTTTTGAACTGAAAGTTAATTGTTGTCAAAATGTCTGCAAAATTTGTTGGAATTGTACAGAATTTCACTGGTGAATATTGTCTGGAACATGTTTCCATGAATTTTGGAAGAATCAAATACCTATTGTATGAAACCAATGCAAAAATATTCTTAGTTTAGCTCACATAGTCTATAGATACGGTGAATGTGTGAAGTGTTTTGAAAAAGTGGACATGGTATTGAGACAAGTGTGAAAATGAGTGTAAAAAAACTGTAGTGTGATTCAGTTATTGATCGACTGTCCAATATCAAAGTATAAATATAAAACGCTGAGTGTAATGTCTGAGATCACTTGACACTGTGAGCCAAGAGCTTTAGGGGTTCGAGGAACTGAAAATACGACACAACTCCAAAACGGTAGGGGTTGCAAGAAAGAGTCCCCAGTGAATGTGGGTGAATGGAACGTGAACGTTATGTGAACATTACGTTACAGCTACTGAGTGCTTACCAACCTACAAATAAAGCACTGATTAAAAAAGTTAACCAGTTGACACATTTGAAACTATTATGTGTTAAATAAACAACAACACAGTCTGAAAGCAGCATTTTAAATTATAATTTTGCACAAAACCTCAGTAGAATTCCATTGATTTCAGTCTCTCTGAAGCACCTTCTAGTGTTGTTTTACATCCATTTACTGTTTGTTTTAGACACAAATTACCCCTAAAAGACACCATGATTTATTTGGTGTTTTAATTGGTTTGTTTTGGTCAAAACACTCAAAAGTAATGTTATTACACATTATAGATCCATGTACTGTAACAGAATGGCCAGGAGATATAAAGGCCCATGAGAAAATAAAAGGACTAATTGTCCAATGTGTGTGTGTGTGTGTGTAAGTGTGTGTGAGAGTGTTTGTGAGTGTGAGTGTGTGTTTGTGAGTGTGTGAGTGTGTGTATGAGTTTGTGTATGTTTGTGTGTGTGTGTGTGTGTGAGAGAGAGAGAGAGAGAGAGAGAGAGGGTGAGCATGTGAGAGTGCGTGTGTGAGAGAGAGAGAAAGAGAGAGTGTGTGTGTGTGTGTGTGTGTGTGTGTTTCTCTGTCTCATTAGGAGTCATTTTCACTTCAAAGCTGTGTGTTCAGATCACAGATCACAGATCAGTAAAGGCAATTAGGAACACCCCCCTCCCACTCAAACTGCCTCAATTACGTCTCCTTTCTGTCCCGCGGGCCTCTGGGGCGCATCCTCATTCAGGACATTATGAACTCTGGCCAGTTGTATGTGTGTGCATGTGCTGGATTGTAAATGGTTCAGTTAAACTGTGTAATTAACTGCCAGTCATTTCTGAGAGACCTATGTGTGTGTGCTTTTTTTCCAACGTGGCTCTAGATACCCGATTGTCCCAACTGAGGTGGTTTAAAATGAAAAAAATCTCTCTCTGTCTCTCTCATATTTCACTGATAAAACATGAATACAATCATTCAGTCTACACACACAAACACACACATACACACACAGCTACATCTGATCATAAACTCAGTGCTCAAGAACAGGTACTGTTTCCACCTCAGTGTGTGTATGAGAGTGTAAACAGTCAGAAGTAATTGCATATAGGATCAAGTTTAGTTTAGTTTTATTGTGAATGTGACGGCAGCAGAGAGTCTGCCATAACGTTTTCCAAGTGTTTTGAAAGTGTGTGCGTGTGTCTGTGTGGTTAAGAGCTGCAGAGTGGCTAGAAAAACAGTATCATTACAGAGAACCTTCACAGCCATCAGACTCAACATTTACACAGCCACCCACCGAGCCACACATTCACACACACAAACATACACTCACACTCAGCACATCACTGAAATGTGAAACCTGACAGGGTTTCACATAAATATATAAAGATCAAGGACAAGACCAATAACCATTTATGCTCTTACAACTGAGACCCCCCAGCATAGATACAGACACTTCGAATAAGATGCTGACCAGTAGGAAGGCCCACTCACCTTTAGAGTGAGGTGTTGTGGAGGTGTTCAGAACAGACTCACTGGTGTGGTTTCGGACCCTGCATTACTCACAGTTCTCTAGAATGACGGACAATATGTAAACAGTCGTCCAGCGTGTGTTTGGTCCGAAACAGTTAATTCTAGAGACCCGTATTTCTTTACAGTGGTGGTTAATGGAACCAAACAACTCCAACACAATTACAACCATTTTATTCACTATTGACCCCAGTGAAGCTCCACATGTCTTCTGTTTATATAGAATGCTGATAATGGTAAAATTATTTGGGCACTATTAGGCCTCACAAAGCCCTGCATGTTTCCCTCCACCGTGCATCCCTCCAAAAGTTTCTCAAAACTTGGGTCTTTTCTTGATTAAACTGTAATAAACTGAGATTTTAATGATAATCTTCTCACTCTGGAGCAAATCTTTACCATCAAACACAAACTTCAACAACTTTTTCCCGAATAGGATATTATCAGGAATCCCCATGACTCCCAAATGAGGGCAGGTGCGTAGGCAGACATCCATACTTTATTTTATTTGATTCTTTATTTACAACCAGTACTCCAAAAACAAACAAAGGCACAAGGGAGTCAAGACAACACAAACGAGCCAGCATGACGGTGGACCGACAACTCAGGTCCGAACGAACTTAAATACATAAACACAAAATTCTAGAAACCAATAGAAACACAAAGCTCATTCTCTCTGAGCATGCCGGCCAGGTGCAACACATCATAAACAAACTCAAAACCAGGTGTATATACAAAAACTAAACAAGGGCGGACTCTAGCGGCTGCTGACAGGACATGACAGTACCTCCCCCCAGGGCGCCACACTGGGGCACACACAGACCACCAAAACCACCCAAAGGGCAGAGGGGGGGAAGCAGTGGCAAAAGAAAGGTCCTGTGGACCACCTCTCGGTAGTGTCCATCCTGGCATGTGCTCCACATGGCCAGGGAGGCCCGGGTGGGTCCCACGGTCCCTTCTTTTGTGTCTTAGGACGGAGCCCCGCCATGTCCTCCAGAACGGAGCCCCCTACGGGGAGCCCTGCCATGTGCTCTAGAATGGAGCCCCCTACGGGGAGCCCCTCCATGTCCTCCAGACCGGAGCCCCCTGCGGGGAGCTCCTCTGTGTCCCTCTGGACAGAACCCCCTATGTGGAGCCCCTCCATGTCCTCCGGGACCAAGCTCCCTGCGGGATCACACCCCCTCCGGGGTGTTACTCCATGGCCCCCAGGTTCGAGTCCCCACCCTTACTCTGATACTCTGTTTACCTGAATAGTGTGATTTAGTGCCCAGTTATTTATTATAATAATTTGATTATCTTCTGTATTATTTGTGTTTATTTGACTCGGAGAGAGCAGTGTGTTTCTGTAGTGCCACACACTCCGTATATTTTGTCTTTTTTTAGAGGAACTGATTTTAGAGGAACTGGGGGATATCCTGGCTGTCCTCCTGAAGAATATGTGTATTCCTCACCTTGCCCTCACTGATGAGATAAGAGGCAGGTCAAGTGAAGAGGTCCCTTGACGGGTCTGCATCTCACACTCTCCAGATGCAGATGAGCTGGTCTGAGGGGGTCAAGGGTATGCCAAGGTCAGAGCTCAGATACTCCACCAGGCTGCTGGTGTCTCTGTTACAGCTCTAAACTGCAGTGCCAGGCCTGCGTTGTGCACTCAAGCACTGGAGCGCACCCGGGTCTAAGCTAATGACATAGCAACCACCTGCCAACATCTTAGCAAGCACCTGCTAAGCAACTGCTTAGCAACAATTTTGAAAGCCCCCGGAATACCACCTATACCAACAAGAGGCACCATTGCAACCACCTGGCTAGCAGAGTCCTGCAGTGGTTCGGGTACCCGCGGATACCCATCAGGTACCTGTTGAAACGTTGCTATAACGGGTGTTTTTCTGCACAGTAATGGAAAGTAAATGTCTGCAGGCACACATGAATATTGATAAGGCTCAGGTTGTTTTTTTTTTTTTATTATTATTAGCCTATTATTTATGTCATGCTCTGATACAGAAAAAAACTTTTTTGCACAGTAACCGAATAGCATAGTAGGCTGTGGCATGCAAAAGTTTGTGATCAACAGACTTGGATTGTTTTCACTTTTTTGTTAATAGATTATTGTTTGTACAAGAAAAATGCACAAGTTGTCAGGTGCAGGTCAATAGAATCGTTAGGTTAGCAATTTAGGGCATTTTTCATTTTGCTACTGTGATACTCAGAGCAGGTGCAAGTTAAAAATGTGGGTTCGATTATGATGTAATCACAGGTGATGGGTCGGGTCTGGTGCCAAACTTTGTGGGTACGGGGGGGCACGGTTCTTTGAAAGTGAATCCGTGCAGGACTCTGCTGGCCAGCACCACCCTGGCAAACACTTGGAATATCATAGAAACCACTCTATCAACACTCTACCAACGTGTATAACCTGCATGATCACTCTGCACTTTCTTCAAGAAACACATTTTTCTATTTGATAATTTGCAGCATCTCTGTAGTGAAACTACAACATATCTTTTACTGCTTGAGTGTCACAGCCCAATGCCACACACAAACACACACACACACACACACACACACACACACACACACTTCAACTGTCATGGTGGTACAACATTTCCAGACTGAAGACCTTCGTGATGAATGGGAATGAAACCTCTGATTACAAACTGACACGTGGTAACCACATACACACACGTACAAGCACACACAATTAAACACACGTGACACACAGTCACACACACTTACACAGAGGATGTGTGTTGATGACTGATTGCATAGTATGTAACTACACATTATAATGAGGACAGCTAACAACAGAGTGAGAGAGATACTCACACACACACACATTTAAGGTGGAAAGTAAAGTAAAGTAAAGTGGCCCCTTATAGTCACGCATGAGCACACCACAGCACAGCACACAGTGTGAACAATGTGAAATTCTTTCTCTGCATTTAACCCATTCACCAAGTTAAGCAGTGGGCTGCCACCAACGAGGGGTGCCCAGTGAGCAGTGTGTGGGGGCATGCGAGAGCTTCCCCACCACTCTCCTCCTCTTGTTCACGTGTTAAACAGGTTTGTCCCACTCAATGAAACATCCACTGAGAAGCCTGTTCAAAGTACCCTGATTATAGTTGATTCAGTTATTCAACATGTGAAATTAGCTACTCCTTTAGGGGTTCCAACACCAGCTACGTTGTAGGGAACCTAAAGCTGTTAGTCATAGGTATGAGAGGATAGTGTTTCATCTAGGGACTAATGATATTTGTCTGCAGCAGTCAGAGGTCACTAAAAGTAGTGTTAAAGAGGTGTGTAAATTAGCCCAGACTACGTCCAATGCCATAATCTGCTATGGCCCCATCCTAATGAGGCATGGCCCTGAGGCTTACAGCAGGCTTTGGCCACTGAGTTTTTGGATGTCCAAGTGGCGCTCGGAAAACAGTCTGGGTTTTATTGAAAATTACTCAACTCCTGAGGGCAAGCCTGGTCTCTTAGCCCGGGACGGGATCCACCCCTCGTAGGAGGGTGCTGCTCTTATCCCTTTCAGCATAGCCCACAGTCTGTTAGCTAGCTGGCAGTGCAGCTCAGGTACTCACTGCTGACTAACCAGTGCCGAGGCCAGGACGGAGACAAACTGGCTTAACTGACCGTCTGCTACCTGCCTTGAGTTGTCACCTAGGTTCCAATCTATCAAGACCATGTCTGTCTCCTGAACTAAACAGAGAAGCAGAAAAACACAAAAAGTATGCTTGAATGATTTAAATAATCTCTCTCAATCAACCAATAAGTTCAGCACCTTAGATCTAAAGCTAAACCTGGGACTTTGTTAATGAAATAATAACTGATAAGAATCTCAACACTATTTCTTACAAAGACCCAGATTTGACCTGATAAGTTTGTTGCTCTAAATTAGGCCACACCTCCAGGCTACAACCACATACACAGTCCTAGACAAAACAGTAGAGGGGGAGGCACAGGAACCATATATAGTAGTCCCTTCTATATTAATCAGAAAACAGAGTTTAAGTTCTCCTTTGAAACTCTATCCATTATCATAAGTAATCTAGATACAAACAAGATCTCTCTAATTATCATCAACACTCCACCGGGGATGTATATAGAGTGCTTAAAGGAATTAAGCTGTTTCCTAGCTAATTTCGCAGTATGCAGTGATATAAAAATAATTGCTAGTGATTTTAATAAAACAGAGGTCCTTTTTATAGTTCCAAAACATGCTGGAAACAAACTGTCAAGTCCAATGCTTGATCTTGCTGGTTCCTCAGCTTCTACAATGTCTAGAGTAAAGAATCTCAGTGTCACTAAGGATCTTTCATAACTACTTCTGATCTTTTCATATAAGTACTAAAATAGCTTTCCTTCATCTATGAAATATTGCTATTTTAAGAAGCGCATTATCCCTCCATGGTGCAGAAAAATTAGTCCGCCCGTTTATTACTTCTAGACTCTTCTAATCTCTACTTCTAGAAATTATTATAACAGCCTCCTGTCAGGTTGTTCCAACAACAACCTAAATGAGCTTCAACTAATCCAGAATGTGGCAGCTCGAATCCTCACTAGAACCAGGAAATTCGACCACATAAGCTCAATATTATTAAGACTTTATTGACATCCTGTCATGGAGAAGACCCGAATGACTGGTAGTTTGTAGCGTGGTGGAAGAGCCCAGTCACGGATAGACACGAGAGAGCTGGTAAGTCAGGCGATTGAATCTGAGAACGAATCTGAGAAAGATTCCCACCAGGAACCAACGTACTCACATGCACACAGAAGGGTATATAAAGGTAAGAGAGTACCACGAGTGAAGGATGAGGGTTGGCTGAGCATGAGACCCAAATGTCTGCATGCAGAGAGATACCTACTTCCTGTTTATATACCCTGGACGTGAGTCAATTCCGGTGCCTGATGACGTCACGTGACCTGGTGCGTGTGACACATCCGATCAAATGTTGCATTGACTATAAAATTCAACTATTGACATATAATACTTCAGACTCCCCCATGACAGCTCTACATTGCTGAGCATCTTACTTATTTTGCTATTTTTAAGAAAGAACAACACTGCAGTAGAGACATTGAGCTGTTAGGCATTAGAATGCGACAATACTACCTCCCCATAGAATTCTCACATATTATCACAATAGCAACGTATGTCAACCAGCCAACCAGCCCTCAGCCAACGCAGATGCAGCCTGTGACTCTCTCCACTCTGTTGTCAGCAGACTGCAGACACAGCATCCATAGGCCATGTTCATAATCTCGGGTGACTTTAACTGTGTTTCCCTGGACTCCACCCCGCCCACTTTCACATGCCCTACCAGAGACAATATAACACTGGACTTACTGTATGCCAATATTAAGGAGGCATAGAGTTCATCACCGCTCCCTCCCCTTGGAAGATCCGATCACAAGCTGGTGCACACAAGGAGCAAGCAGTCACCCACACACTCCAGAGATGGTTATATGACACCGAGGAGGCTCTAAAATACTGTTTTGAGTCTACTGTTTTGAGTCTACTGTGTAGGAAGTGCTGTGTGATGACCATGGGGAGGACATTGACAGTCTTGTGATCTGCATTACGGACTACATTGATATTTGTGTGGGGAACACTATAACCACAGAGAAGAGGATGGCCTACAAGTCAGGAAACAAGAACAAACTGAAAAGGGTGCATCAGCCATCTTTTACAGTGCGGTCTGCAGAGGCAGCAGCGTCTCCACTGGGGACAGAAAAAAGCAGAACAGGCTGGTCTGGAGTGCCAACTCTGTTCTAGGACGCCCTCTGGACCCAGTGGAGATGTGAGTGACAGGAAAATGTTGGCTAAGCTGTCATCCCTGTTGGAGAACATCTCCTACCTCATGCAGGAGACTTTAACAGCACTGAGCAGCTCCATTCCTTGTGTTTCTTGGCCCAAGCAACTCTCTTCTTCATGTTGTTTGTCCTCAAAAGTGGCTTCTTTGCAGCAGTTCAACCATGAAGGCCTGACTCATGCAATCTCCTCCTCTGAACAGCTTGAACTCTGTGATGCATTTATGTGGGCTCTAATCTGCGGTGCCCTTAATCAGCAGTTTCTGAGGCTGATAATTCTGATGAATTTATCATCTGCAGTAGAGGTAACTCTTGGTCTTCCATTCCTGGGGCGGCCCTCATGAGAGCCAGTTTCGTCATCGTGTTTGATGGTCTTTGCAACTGAGGGTACGTTCTTGAAATGTTATGGATTGACTGACCTTCATGTCTTAAAGTAATGATGGAATGTCATTTCTCTATACTTAGATGAGTGGTTCTTGCCATAATATGGATTAGAACACTAGTCAAATAGAGCTATTCACTGTATAAATCTTTGTATAAACCAATCCTACCTCTGAAGAGTTCAGATGCAAAAGCCTCTAAACGCCATCTCTGTCAAAAATGAGATAACGATATTGAGTGAATGCTCTCCACACGTAGTGTATGTAAATCAAATCATTTTGCTTCAAAAAACATAAAATACCACTCTCCACCTCGTCTGAACTATTGATATGTTGGCAAAATCCTTTAAATGCCACTTCCGTTTGGCAGCAAAAGCCTCTATGTTCCGACAACCAATCAGAATGCAAGATCGAATCATGTGACGCCATGCTGAGGAACCGTCTTTTTTGTAAACAGTGTTGCTAATGATTGAGCTAACAGAGGTAAATCGAGACTGAGGTAAATCGAAAATGGAGAACGATTACATGGATGAGCTACAGTGAAAATGACTCAGTTGCAAGTATAGCATGTACTCATAACAGTTTGTCGTGTGCTGCTGTTACTTTGGCAGATACGGATGTATCATATTTCAAACAACAGCTCTATTACTCCAGTGATAAAGTCAAACAAAATGCCATTCTTCTGTCTCGTATGGATGTTATGCTGTGCAAACAGAGGAGGTGACAAGTTGAGTCATGTTTTTTCTCTGATAGACTAATCCATTTATTAGCAGTTAGACCTGTCTGACGAAAGTCCTCATGCCCATGCCATATTTATGCTAAATAAAGGACAACATATCTAAAACATTGTCACTGGTAGTCATAGAGTAGCCCACTTTTAATTTAAAAGGGGTGCAGACATTTGCAAAAGAATACTGTGTTTACCATTTGAGATATTTCATAACCTGGATGTACAGACAGACAAACAGAGAATGACAGATAGACAGTAGTTTAATTCCCAGCTCTGTTTATTTCAATTCAATTCAATTCAATTCAGTTTTATTTATATAGCGCTTTTTACAACCAGGTTGTCACAAAGCAGCTTTAC